>CM021105.1:260730037-260750066 GCA_007115665.2 Sequoiadendron giganteum
CAACCCTTAAACCATAATCCCTCTACCCCTAACCCCTCTTAATCTATCAACCCTCAATCCTCAACCCTTAAACCCTATTCCCTCAACCCCTAAACCCTCATAATCCATCAACCCTCAACCCTCAACCCTTAAACCCTAATCCATCAACCCCTGTACCCTCTTAATCCTTGAACCCTCAACCCTCAACCCTCAACCCTTAAACCCTAATCCCTCTTAATCCCTCAACCATCAACCCAACCCTAATCCCTAAACCCTCTATTCCCTCTCTCTTAATTCCTCAAACCTTTAAAACCCTAATCCCCTAAACTCTTAAACCCTAATCCCTCAACCCTTAAACCCTCATTATCCCTCAACCCTAAACCCTCAACCCTTAAACCCTAATCCCTCAACCCCTATACCCTCTTAATCCCTCAACCTCAACCCTCAAACCTTAGACCCTAAACCCTAAACCCTCAACCTTCAACCCTTAAACCCTAATCCCTCAACCCCTATACCCTCTTAATCCCTCAACCCTCAACCCCTTAAACCCCAATCCCTCAAACCCTATACCCTCTTAATACCTCAACCCTCAACCCTTAAACCCTAATCCCTCAACCCCTATACCCTCTTAATCCCTCAACCCTCAACCCTCAACCCTTAAACCCCAATCCCTCAAACCCTATACCCTCTTAATACCTCAACCCTCAACCCTTAAACCCTAATCCCTCAACCCCTATACCCTCTTAATCCCTCAACCCTTAAACCCTAATCCCTCAACCCCTATACCCTCTTAATTCCTCAACCCTTAAACCCTAATCCCTCAACCCCTATACCCTCTTAATCCCTCAACCCTTAAACCCTAATCCTCAACCCCTATACCCTCTTAATCCCTCAACCCTCAATCCTCAACCCTTAAACCCTAATCCCTCAATCCCTATACCCTCTTAATCCCTCAACCCTCAACCCTTAAACTTTAATCCCTCAACCCCTATACCCTCTGAATCCCTCAACCCTCAACCCTTAAACCCTAATCCCTCAACTCCTATAACCTCTACTCTATAACCTATTAATCCTTCATCCCTAAACCCTAAACCCTTAAACCCTAACCCATAAACCCTCTACCCTCTACCGCCAATCCTATACCCTCTACCCTCAACCCTCAAACCCACTTAGTAAACTCTCTACCCTAATCCCTCAACCCTCTTGACCCTTAAACCCTCAACTCTTAAACCCTTAAACACTCAACCCTAAACCCTCGACCCTCAACCCTAACCCCTTAAACCCTAAACTATTAAACCCTTTACCCTCTACCCTCTAACCTCTACCATCAACCCAATACTCTCTACCCTAAACCCTAATCCCTCAACCCTTAATCTCTCAACCCCTATAACCTCTACCCTATATATTGGACCATCAACCCTAATCCCTCGACCTTATACCTTAAACCCTCAATCTTCAACCCTCAACCCTTAAACCCTCTACCCTTTACCCTATACATTAAACACTCAACCCTCAACCCTCAATCCTTAAACCCTAAACCCTCTACCCCTTACATTGGACCCTGAACCTAATCCTTTAACCATATACCCTCAAAACTATACCCTAAACCCTCTACCCTCAACCAAGTAAACCCTTAACCCTAAACCCTTAACCCCAAACCCTTCAACCCTAAATGCTTAAACCTTAAACCTTCTACCCTATACCCTCAACCAAATACCCTCTACCATCTATTCCATCAACCCTCAAACCTTAAACCCTAATACCCTAGAAACCATCAACCCTATAGGTCCTCCATCCTAATCCCTCAACCCTATACCCTCAACCCCTATCACTTTCTCTCTATCTATACATCTCACCTCTCCCTCCTTCCCTCCTTCCCACCCTCTCTAATTGTCTCTATCTACCATCTCCCTCTTTCTGCGTACCTCTCGTTCAATCAATCCCTACCACCCTCTCTCACTCCCTCTATCCATCTCTCTTTATGTCCCTCCCACTCCATCCCACTCTCTCCCACTACCTCTCTCTCCCTCTCTCTCATGTCTCTTCCTCCCACCCCCTCTCTCTCTAAGGTCTCTCCCTCTGGAAACCTACCTAGGTAACTCTCTCTTTGTCTCTCTCCCCTCTCTCTATCTATCCCTCCAACCCTACCTAGATAAGTCCCTCTCACTCCACCCCCTCTTTCTCTACCTCTATCAGGTCACTCCCTCTCACACCCTCTCCCTCTCTCAGGTCTCTCACTCACACTCCCTCTCTCTCACACTCCCTCTCACTACCTATCTCTCAAGTCTCTCCCTCTCACACTCTCAAGTCTCTCCCTTTCACACCCTACCTACATAACCCTCTCTTTCTCTTTGTCTCTCTCTCTCTCCCTCTCCCTCAATTCTCTCTCTCCCCCCCCCTCTCTCTCTCTCTCCCTCCCTCTATCCCTCCCACCCTACCTAGCTAAGTCCCCCTCAATCCAACCCCTTCTCTCCCACTCCCTCTCTCTTAAACTCTCACTTCGACCCCCTCTCCATCTCTCTAGACTCTCTCTAAATTCTCCCTTCGTCTAAAGACATACATATATACATACATAATACATATGTACATATAATCTTACATCCATACAAGCATACATACATACATGTACATAAAAATATATCAGCATACATTAATATATTAGCATTTAACATAAAGTAAGACATAACATGATCATGTTATAATGCGCTCATGTTATGTGCTAGTAGACATGTTCCCTGCAAAAGCAAAAACCATGTCAAAAGTGAGATATAATGCGAGCACGTTTTAACGTGCTCACGTTATATCTTGCTTTGGGAATTACCGAACTTAAAGCTTGGTATTTTCCTTGGAATTCCAACCCAAAGGCTTGGAGGGCATTACCAACGACCAAATACGTTTTTTTAAAAAATCCACCATATTTCTCAGAATTGAGTTTGTGCTCACCGTCAGGATTGCACGTGGTTCAATATTGAAAAAATTAAGCACATGGGTAATGTTGGGTTATCTCTTAGCTATCCAATGATGTAATTTTTTTCACTTTCTGAAAATGTTAAGTCTTTCATCCATAATTTATTTTATCTGTATGTCTTTTTTTTGCCAAAAAGCAGTGTTTGGTATTTTTTTCGTTATAGATTAACCATTCATCATTTTTTCAAATAAATTACATTTTTAGAAAATAGACTCCATTCTACAAAATTAAAAAATTAAAAAAAAAACAAATCAATTAGTTTCCAAAATTTATAGGGGTAGCACGACCAAAATTCTATTTTCAGGATATATCCACTTTGCAAATTAGTAAAAAATCAAATATTCATTAAAAGATTATCAAAAAAATTGTGCATCGACTATATACTGTTAGCTAACTTTTGACCGTTGCGATTTTAAAAATACTAAAAAATTTTTCACCGTACGAGGGTCGTACAAGAGTTGTTATGTTTTTCTGACAAAAACAACACCAATTTGTGTACGTCCCTCATTTGAACCCCTTAATCTCAATCATTTTCAAAATAAATTAGTAGTTTAGAAAGTAGACTCAGAGCACTTGAATCATTCTTTTTGTTCCATATCAAAATTTTGAGTCTAAGTATCCTCAATTTCACATTTAAGGTCAGTATTTCCTGATTTCAGAAAAAAGTTGTCCACTTAAGTCCCCTTTTTGGGAACCATCTTGGTGCACTTACCCCACTAAGACCTATGACTATGCATTGCATACTTGTAGAAAATATTGTCCTTAAAATCTGAAATAAAATTAGCAACACTGCATTCTTTTGTAACCAACTCGCATCTAGAACCTTCATCTCCACTCTGCAAAGTATATTTGACTATCTCATATCTCTTTATCTCAACAAGCTTCTTTCCAAATTCATGTTCAGAACCCTCATGAAAAAATTGAACAAAATTTGACAAGCCACCACATTGTGAGCACTTCGCATTTAAACAATCATTTCTATAGAAAAAGAAATCATCATCTCTAGAACATAAAAATAGATCTAGCAAGTCCCTTGATGATTTCAGAAGATGCATTGCACCACACTCCTGCAACATTTCATTAGTATGCAAAGTAGAACGGATATAGCATAATAGTTCATGGTACATTGAAAACTCCACATGGTATTTTCAACAAGTATTACAAATCTTAAGAGGCACACAATAAAATGGCTTCAAACCTTCAAAATTCCTTTGCGAGATTTCCATATTTGGATGTGTTTCAATGAAATTTTTTAACAACATTGTTTGGCTTGATTCCAAGAAATGTCTAGGATGCGGTGTACGGTCTTGATTTCCAATTCTTAACTTTAAAACATCATTTGTATTGGGTGATACTCTAGAGTTATCATGCCAAAATTGTTGAATTACCTGCATTACATTATCGATTAGCTTCTTATCAACACGTGGAAGCCTCCCAGAAAAATCTCATGTATCATTTTGAAGAGGATAATCTATTCTTTGTCTTCTTGCAAGTTCTCTATCCAATTTTTTATGATTTATGTCAAAATCAGTACAAGTTTGTCTCACAAAGCGAGCCTTTTTCAATTGATGGATTACTAGGGTGGTTGTAATGACTCTCCGAGCAACTCTCTTATCTTTTTCCTTGTTATTTTTTCCAAGACTTGAGAGCATTAAAAATATTTTTGACAATAATAGATTTTTTTTTTGGTCTTCTTGTTCACACGAATCTTCAATTTGGCTAGCAAAGGTCTCATCTTTTGCATCTTTAGCAAATATACAAAATTTGGCATTGCTCAGTCAATGTCTTATCGCTAAAATATTGGTTGAAAAGTCTTGTAGCCCACAACTGAATAGTTCATGTTGACCTCTTGCCTTCAAAATTGTTTATAACGTTCTCATCAATTTCAACTAACCATTTAGGGGTTCTTGAAGGTCTTGAATTTGGAATGTCTTTCTTCCACACAAGGTTCTTCATTTCTCATGTAATCTAGTGAAACATAATTTACACTTGGCTCAGTATTATGTTCAACATCTTCAATTCCAACATTTTCACCTTGAACATTTTCAATATCAATTTGAATAATTTCATTCCCAAATTCAACATCATGTTCAACATCTTCAATTCCAACATTTTCACCTTGAACATTTCATTCCTAATTTCAATATCATGTTCAACATTTTCACCTTGAACATATTCAATTTCCTATTCACTTGAAAGACCATAGGACTCAGGTTCACCAATATTTAACATACCTCGTCTTCTCTTCCTATGACCTTCTCTATCTCTTTGTCTATATGCTTCAATTTTTTCTTTTGTAAACTTTCTCTTACGTTTTTGCTTCCGACGACTGTTGCTCCCCATTATGCCTCATAAAAGATGCTAAAAAATAATTGCTTATGACTGATTTGAGTAGAAGATGCTCCAAAAATTTGATCTTTGTCTCTTCTTGTCTGAAACTGAGTGTTTGTCGCCTGCAAAGCCTACAAAGAGAATGTAGGGTTCGTTGGAATGCACAAAATGACCCACATGGGGTTTTTCTATGGCCCACAAAAAAATCGGATATTTGATTTGGAAAACATTTTGAAATGTTTTGTAATGGTAGGATTTTAGTGCTTTAATCGGATATCTGATTTGTCCACATAGACCTAACAGTTAATGGTAGAGGGTAGAGGGTTTAAGGGTTAAGGGTTTAGGTTTAAGGTTTTAGGGTATAGGGTATAGGGTTTAAGGGTTAAGGGTTAAGGGTTTAGAGTATAGGGTTTAGGGTTTAGGGTTAAGGGTTAAGGGTTTATGGTATAGGGTTTAGGGTTAAGGGTTTAGGGTTTAGGTTCAAGGGTATAGGGTAGAGGGTAGAGGGTAGAGGGTTTAAGGGTTAAGGGTTTAGGGTTTAGGGTTAATGGTTTAGGGTATAGGGTTTAGGGTAAAGGGTTATAAGGGTTTCGGGTTTAAGGGTGTAGGGTGTAGGGTTTGAGGGTATAGGAGGGAGAGATAGATGGAGTGAGTGAGTGAGAGAGAGACCTGAGAGAGGGAGAGGGGGTACGAGGGAGATACTTAAGAGAGAGAGAATAGAGGGTAGAGGGTTTAAGGGTTTAGGGTATGAGAGAGAGAGAGAGGGTTAAAGGGTTAAGGGTAGAGGGGAGAGAGATAGACAGAGTGAGTGAGAGATAGAGAGACCTGAGACAAGGAAAGGGGATAAGAGGGCGAGACTTGAGAGAGAGAGAGAGAGGGTAGAGGGGAGAAAGATAGAGGGAGTCAGTGAAAGAGGGGGAGGGAGGGAGTGGGAGAGAGATAGAGGGTAGAGGGGGTAGAGATTGGAGTGATTGAGTGAGAGACTTGAGAGAGAGAGAGTAGAGGGTAGAGGGTTTATGGGTTAAGGGTTTAGGGCTAAGGGTTAAGGGTTATAGAGGGGAGAGAGATAGAGGGAGTGAATCTGAGAGAGAGATAGAGGGAGTGACTCTGAGAGAGAGACCTGAGAGATGAAGAGGGGGTAGAATGGAGAGAATTGAGAGAGAGAGGGAGTGGGATAGTGATAGAGGGTATATAGATATCTAGGGTATATAGGGTTAAGGGTTAAGGTTAAGGGTTTAGGGTTTAGGGTTAAGGGTTAAGGGTTAAGGGTTAAGGGTTTAGGGTTAAAGGCTAAGGGTTTAGGGTTTAGGGTAGAGGGTTATAAGGTTTTAGGGTTTAGGTTTAAGGGTTTAGGGTATAGGGTAGAGGGTTTAAGGGTATAGGGGAGATAGATAGATGGAGTGAGTGAGTGAGTGAGTGAGAGAGAGACCCAAGAGAGGGAGAGGGGGTACAGGGGAGATACTTGAGAGAGAGAGAGTAGAGGGTAGAGGGTTTAAGGGTTTAGGGTTAAGGGTAGAGGGGAGAGAGATAGAGGGAGTTAGTGAAAGAGGGGGAGAGAGGGAGTGGAAGAGAGGTAGAGGGTAGAGGGAGGAGAGATAGGAGTGATTGAGTGAGAGACTTGAGAGAAAGAGAGTAGAGGCTAGCGGGTTTATGGGTTAAGGGTTTAGGGCTAAGGGTTAAGGGTTACAGAGGGGAGAGAGATAGAGGGAGTGATTTTGAGAGAGAGAGAGGGAGTGACTCTGAGAGGTTTGAGGGTAGAGGGTTTAAGGGTTTAGGGTAGAGGGGAAATAGATAGAGGGAGTGACTCTGAGAGAGAGACTTGAGAGATGGAGAGAGGGTAGAATGGAGAGACTTGAGAGAGAGAGGGAGTGGGATAGTGATATAAGGTATATAGATATCTAGAGTATATAGGGTTAATGGTAGAGGGTAGAAGGGTTAAGGGTTTAAGGTTTAAGGGTTAAGGGTTTAAGAGTAATTAGTCCCATTAAACCTAGGACCCTTGTATGAACCATCATGTGTCATCTCGGATCTTTGCCTCAAGTTGTTAAGCTTCTACAAAGGAACTTAGCTCTAATACCAATAGTTGAACACACTTGGAGACTGAGAGGGCGGGACGACCAGGTGAATCAATCTACACAAAAACATAAGCCCTTCTGGACCTTGAAACTTTCAACATAATACAACCTTCTTTATTAGATCAAAACCTTAAATCATAATAGTAATAGAGAATGATATAGCAGTTAGAATCCTCAACAACTTCAACAACATTTAAGCAATGCATGATATAGCAATTCTACTTCTAATAGGATCAACAACAATGAGAAAGAAATAGAGGACACACACATGCATAAGGAGAACACTAGATTTATGTGGAAAATCCAATGAGGGAAAAACCATAGTTAGAGTTAACTCACAATATAAAGGCACACTGCCAAAAAGACTTGCAAGAACTCAGATTTTTTCATTTGCTTTTAGCTTTACAATTTGATCATGGTGGGCACCACCTAGTATTTGGCTCAATTTCTTCAAAGAACTCTACTTTTTGCTGAATGAAATCAATAAGTAGGTTTCATCATGAGAATTCATGTACTCACTCAAGATTCATCATGATTTTATAGAAAATTTTAGAGATCTTTTCTTAATGTTATCCCTAATCAATATCAATATCAAGGTCATTTTTTAATACAATATGTTAAAAAAATTCACAGTATCTCAAAGATAAACTTTTTGTGTTCAATAAAATATTGAACTCTCTATACCTCTCGATTTTTATTTTTTTAAATCATCTAAATGATTTAAATGTTCTTTTGAAAACATAATGATCTCATAAATAGATCAAACAAAAATGTTGTTTATTATCCCTTTGAATTCAATGTCCATAACTGTGTAGAAAGCAGTTCCTACATTAGATTATCCAAAAGACATAATAGTATTTATAAGTGCTCTTCTTTTTTTAACACGATCTTATATTAGTCTCTATTGAACTAGATTTGGTTGTATCAAATACACCATCAATCAGGGAGATGGTCTTATATCCCAAAATTGTTTTTAAGATTTGGTCCATTGGAGTACAGCGTAATTTTCCTTCAAAGGATTTGTTTGTATAGTGGGACCAAATTTTCTCAATTTGAATGGGCCATGAATGTAGATTTAGCTCAATGGTATGTTGTATTATCTCTGGGTCAGATTTTTCTATCATTGTCTAAACTTAGCAAGAGAAGACAAACCTGTCTTGGATTATAGCTTTTATCTGTCGATAATCATCCAGTTTCACAATGGTGGGCATTCATATCATATTTTCTGTTGTCATCAACTCCAGATATTTTTTCAAAGTGATCTTGATTTTTCATT
Source organism: Sequoiadendron giganteum (assembly GCA_007115665.2). Lineage (NCBI taxonomy): Eukaryota > Viridiplantae > Streptophyta > Pinopsida > Cupressales > Cupressaceae > Sequoiadendron > Sequoiadendron giganteum. The sequence continues at coordinate 260,738,667 of CM021105.1, forward strand.
TGCCTTTAGCTGTACAATTTAATCATGGTAAGCACAACCTAGAATCTGGCTCAATTTCTTCAAAGAACTCTACTTTTTGCTGAATGAAATCAATAATTTATTCATTACTTTCAAAAACTTGCCAGTGGGTAGTTATTGTCAGGAACACAGTGCAAACAATCAATGTAACTCTGCCACCATTTTCTTGGAATAGATTATAGGTAGAGTTGTAGGGTTTGTTGTGTGTCGATCTATGGTGCATGCCAAGATTTTTAACATCATTTGCAGTTGTGTGTCTTTCCACCCATCCAACCTGGGTCTTGGTTTGACTATTGACTTTGATCAGCATGATTTAACATCTGACTGCCACATTCTAACCATAGCTGAGAGCAGTGATGCCAAGTTTACCTGTGAACAACATTAATTTAAAAAAGAAAAAGAAAAACAAACTAAGTCCCCGTGCTAAAGGAGTGAAAGAATATCCACATCCAAAAAAGAAAAGAATACTTTGATGGTTCCAAAGACATTTACAGAAGAATGTGAATGTATACATAAGATAGGAAAGGAGGTCAGAGGAGAGCAAAGGTGTGCAGCTGAGGAAACCAGATTTACAGAACAATGTGAATGAATACATAGGATAGGAAAGGAGGTAAGAGAAGAGAAAAGATATGCAGCAGAGGAAACCAGATCACATATCTATGACATATGTGAAGATAAAACAAACTCTTTTTGATGCTGCTTGGTGAACATTGATTATTGAGACGAGGACATAAGTAAGACGAATACTTGTCAAATAATTCTTCAATTTTCACTGAATTAATAATCCATGAGCTTTCCACTAGTGTATGAATCTTATTCAGCTCCTCCAATATACCCCTAATGTATCGTTGCACCTGTACTTGAACTACTACAATCCTTTCAACTCTAGTCCTTATTAATTTGAAGACAAAGGGTTGGTCACATTTTTCCTTCTCCATAAAATTACTAACTAATTTATTGAATTCCACCATGGACACCACCTTGCCATCTTCCCACGAAGTGAAGGAATCCCAATTTCTTCTAACTATTTCTTGCAATTTTCAAATGATAAGTTGCAGACTCATTAATTTTTTTTGGTAACTAATGAACATCATCATTAAATGCAATCATATAATTTTGGACTCAATTTCACAGATGTTATTTCTGACCCACTCATCACTTGAAGGGTAGACATGAAAGATGACAAGGCACTTATCAGGATTACATCAAAACTCTTCTTGCATGTCACCAACTCTTTTTGAAAGTTTTGATTAGATAAAGCGGGAAAACTCTATTCGCAAGTTGACTATTACCTTGTGGAATTGTTTTCACATGGTCACTTACACCTTAAAGCTGCAACACTAAACCAAAAAGCATATTAAGCACTTAGATGATTTGGTTGTACAAAGTTACAATGAACACCATTGTCACTCTCTCTTTTAAATCTTCATTTTCTTTGGCTAACACTTCCAATTGATGCTTTACAAGTTCATACAGTTATTCCATACAAGTTCATACAGTTTCCCAAAGTGTGAGTCCAATCCCTTCACCTTTTGCTCTCAAAGAAACCACCTCTTCCTCCTTTTGAAGCATCACAGCCTCTCCATCTTGGTAGGCTCATTTAAATAATACTTGTCGCAAACTAGAGTTAGCCTTACCATGCCACATCCATTATAGACACCAACTTATTCTGAGGCATATCTAAGACCTTATCAACTTCTTTTAAGCAGAGAGCCGTAGCAGAAGAAAACCAAGTAGGTGTACAATATATAGGTGCAAAACCATCCCCTTATACAACATTAATAGTGTTTGTGATGAATCAGAAACAAGACGGTCCTGAGGTGTTTCCCTTTCCATGTCTGGTAGTGGAGAAACATCCATTTTCTTACCTGTTGCTTTGACTTGGACTTAGAACTATGCAGTAGCTATACCTTCTCTCTTTTCTTCAACAATATGATCTAACATCTGTTGTTTGGCAGCCAATTCTCGTTTTTCTGATGCTGCTTTTTCACTTGAGGTTTAAGAATAATATTGTTTTATGACTCTTGTGTCATTCTCTGCTTGACCTATATTTTCCGTTAGTTTCCTCTACACATTCTCCTTAAAAAATGCCAACTTGTGATGATGGGCTGATGATGTGATATTTTCTTACTTAATGCAGCATGCCAAATAGCTATCCTTAATTTGACATGTAATATAGTATTGGTACACTCTCCAAGATTGATACAAAACTCCAGAGATGGCTCATTTTTTTATGTCGTTGTTTTTTCTATTTCCTCTGATGGTACCACCGAGGTTTGGAAGCATGTTCTACATTCACCATCAGCATTTCATCATCGATGGAAAATTCACCATCAGCATTTCATCATCGATGGAAAATTCACCATCAGCAATTTACCGTGGTAAAAATTAATCGTATTAATAATTTTTAATATATATTTCAAAAAATTTGATTTTATTAAAATATTAATGCTTCTGACGATAAATTTTACTTGACGGTGAATTTTACTTGGCGATGAATTTCTCGTCAGTGAATTTTCCATGATGAATTTTCCTTTGATAAATTGTCGGATGCCATTCTAATGATGTTAGCAAGGGACAGAAAATTTGGGTGAAATAAAATCAATAATAATATACAAATTTTAGCTTCCTTCTCTTGTAAGTATTATCTGTCATCACAAGGACTTATTCCAAACTTGATTCTCTAAGCATCCTGTCAATTACTTCATCGGTCACATCATTATGTGCATAGTTTCTTCCTTAGACCGGTCCCCATAGCTATAATGACATTTAAACTTACTTTTAAAACAATTGAAGTATCCCCTGAATTTTCAGAAATCCATGGATAGGAAATGATAATTGGTTGATTGGCTATTCCATCCAATCCTATAAACGATGAGATTGAAAAAGCTCTTCCTTCTTGGGTAATGAAAGAAAAATCACCTATTTTTTATTCTTCAAAGGAATAGCCACACCACTAGAATTTTGATCGCATACTTCCATGATAACAAGATACACAGTAAAATAGTGAGTTAGTATTTCAAAAATGAAAATAAAAAATTAGTGAGGTAGAATCTATGGTGCCGAGATAACTCCTTTCAACCAAATTATTGTCTTGTCAAAAAGAACACTAGCTAGCGTTTGTGAAACATCCTTAGCCAATTCAGCAAGAATTATGATCATTTATTCTCAATGACCATGCTTGAATATAGTATGCATTTCATTTTCATATTCTGACCAGTCTTTCTGATGCAAGATTCTGAAACGATGATGAATTGGTATATCAGAATTTGGTGACCAAATCAACAATGGTGGATTCAATGTAAATTAGATGTTGACAATACATCCAACAAATTGGAAGCCATATAAAAATCCCCTCCTTCCTGGGCCCACCTGAACTGCAATTTCAAATGGGCTGCTATCAACTCAGGTCAATTTAGCACTAAACCATTCTAGAATGCTGTGAAAAGCAAAGGATCCCAAGTGAAATGAGGAGAACTAGTATGGCGATCTCTGAACAACTTTGACAGCGAACACATAGCATCCCGGATGACCAGATTAAAAAATTGTACAAAAGATCACTTCCAGATTTCTCTTATAAATACATTTATCTTTCTTCTCTACCACCTCATATATATGATGATTCTAAACCCAATGTTGTGTATATGATTCATAATACTTTTACATGGTGTCCAGTATTTGCAAAATCAACTGGAACACCCAAACTGAGGCATTTATGATCTCCTTTCCATCGAAATTCAAAATCTTTCTACGATTTGTAATGGTGCCTCTCTTAAGGATATCTCGTATAACTTTGGGCAAGGGGGAACATGAAGATTTCCAGTAACTTTGTGCAATTTGGACTTTGTTTTTTTTCATCCATCCATTGAGCATCTCTCTCATTCTACTCCAATTGATGGGCCATCAAAAGTGGAGAGGAGGTTATTGAAGTCGCATTGGGTTGAACTCTCATTGGGTATAACCTAAGTATCCCTGTATTCGGTTGACCGAAGGATCTTATATTTCCCATGAGGAATTCTTCCCCATTCACTGCATATATGTTTTTATTATGCTCCATTCTTAGGTATCGAGCGCATAAGTGAAAATAATATATTAATGAAAACGGCATCGTACATTGTGTTGGTACTTTAGTCTTGTGGTAGTATATGTAGAATGTGTGCAAGATCATCTATGTCATAAAGGTTTGTAAGTGTATCTTATAATATTGTAAGATGTGTAAGAGATTCTATGACATATTTTTAACACACAAAGAACATACAAGAAGGTCATTGCCAAGTGAACCATGCAATTGACCAACTTATGACCGTTTATGATGTGTGTTATAGAACATCTTTGAAAATAGAGTAAATGACAAAATGTCGTGCCCTAGTGAGGTGGTTATGACACATAAGATGATCTATTGTTGATATCATTATTGACCATTTTCAAAAGGAAGATGGGATTTATCATATGATTTGGGTGCCTTATTTTGTGCATGGTTTCCCAAAACCAGTAGTACATTGTTGATTGAATTATCCTTTATATTTTGCACTTGGGATATAAGTTTCATAGTATGCTTTGTAAATATTGTTATTCTACAAAAAATCTCCAAAGTTGCTATTTTTTGTTGAGAAGGCTTTAGCCTATTATTGCATTGTAACTAAATTTTTGTGAATACAATTGGTTCAAAGTTTTGATGTTGGATTTTTTCCTAAAAGGTTTGAATCTCAATCTATACGCTACATTATTGTTTTATGTGTTCATTTGCTTCTATGTTAAAATTGTTTATTTTCTCTATTTACACTACTTCTCTCATAGATCAGTTAGGAAGTTTCATCCATCTTAATTTTAGAACCAATCAACTTTGAGGATATACCTTATTCCTCACACATCATGTATAGCATATAATCAAATTTTGAGTTTAAAGATAAGCAATGGCTAGTGTGTAGTGAATAATAATCAAAATTCCAAGGCAAGATGGGACATGTAATCATTGGGTAGAGGTATTCATGTTAAAACATTGAGCCTCAAATTCTAATAGGGAAATGTTGGAGGTGCTATAATTGGCTACTCAACTAGAAAAATGACAAAAAATTGAACATAACTCTTGTTAAGTTTTGAAATTCATACAACATAGCTTGAAATAATGAGTTAATCTTCTTTTCAGAAATCAAACACATCTATGATTTCGTGATTAGTTTTAAGGAAATTTTGTGTTCATAGTGGGATTTTTTAACTTCTTAATCCCAATAAAAGTAGTAGCATTGGAGTGGTCGCATACTAAATATATATTAACAACAGGGATATATGTAAATAACATCATAAGGCAAGGAAAAAATGAATAAACTATAGATTTCCCACCTAAAATTTTATGGTCATAGCTTAATACAAAGTCTTAATGTATATTATTTACCTTCACTCTCAAACAAGCTTGCAAAAAAAGTTTATTAAGATAGCTATTTAGATCAAAAGTTCATGGGTTCAAGTCTAATCATATTTCCTAGAATGTGAGCACAAAAACCTCAAATTAGAAGTAGGAAACAAATGCAAACAAATTTAATACTATAAATTGAAAATAATTGAAACCTCAAGATTAATCATAATGAAATACAACAATAACATAAACAAGGTTACTAAATGTGAAACCAATTGTTGTAAGGGTTTGATTGATGGATTAGGATGTGAATGCTTAACAAAACTACTTCAAAATGCTGGTAGCATGCACTTGTGTGTTTATGTTGGTTTTTTTGGAAGCTTTGAATCTCCCTTTATAATTTTTTTGTTAGGAGGATGGACAATTGTGATTTGCCTAAGAGATCTATGGTGGAAGTTGAATGGGAATTTTCCCCTTAGATAAATGAGAAGATTAATGGTCTTGATTTATTTTGTCTAAAATGGATGGATGAGATTAAGTTAGCTAAAAATAAGAATAAAAATTCATAATGAATTAGTTCCAACCAAAAATAGGAGGGAAAAGCAATTAGGTGATCATTTATTTTTATGGTGATGGAGGGAAAATAAATTAATTAAATAATAATTATTAAGTATCAGGTATATGTTTTTGAAAAAGTAAGCAGCATTTACAGGGTGTCGTACCCTATACACAGAAAGCCCAAAGGGCCCAAGGAACACATAGTTCAAACAAAACTTGAACTAGAATAAACACACAGAAACAGCTGATCGTCAGCTGTGAAAAAAATTAGACAACCCCTGAACCCAAGGGATCAAAACAATCCCCTCGAACCCGAGGTCGAGAAGAGGCAATAGATTTGGGGAGACCCTTCTTCTTCCGCAGCACAACCGACTAGGAAGGCTCAGAAACGAGAGCCAACGAGCAAGGCGAGGGGAGCGGATCCACAATAGCCAACTCGAGAGAGGAGCCGCCACGCAGCGAGGGGGCCGACAATGAAGCAACAGAGGTAGGGACTGACAAAGGTCTGACAGAGTCGAACAACAAAGAACTGGTAGGTTCAGGCAACACACCGTTAGCAGAAGGTTCCAAAGGAATAGAGACAACAGAAGGTTCCAGAGCAATAGGGACAATAGAAGGTTCCATAGCAGGGATCGAGGTAGGCTCAGGAAGTTCATCCTCCCCAGAGGAACTAACCAAAGGGGGAGAACCAACAGTTAGGTGTTCTGAGGAAGCATTCTTCCACCAAGTATCAACGCTCTTGTGACAAGCAAGGGGGCAACCAGAGGCCAAATGACCAATGGAGAAGCACCTCCTGCAATGGAAGGGGAGGCCCTCATAGTCCTGCAGCTGCATCCAAGGTCTATCCTCCACCATTAAGATCACATCCCCATGGAGAGGTTTGGAGATGTCCAAATCAACTAACACCCAAGCCACTATAGGATGCCCTAAGTCACGAGTAGTGGAATCCACCATCAAGAACCATCCAATGCAGTTGCCAATAGCTTCATAACATGACTCCTCCCAGAACTGTAGAGGGAGATTCGGTAAATGGACCCAAACAGGTTTGGTATTTAACAACTCAGTGAGCGGATTGAAAGAGCGAGACCAAGGCCGGATGGATAGCGAATGAACCCCCCACATCCACCCTCGATCCAACAAACAATCACGCTCTGCAGCAAAGGAAAAAGTTGCAAGGAAGAGACCCCTAGCACAAGGGTAAAGCTCAATCTACCCAGAAACAACAGGCTTCTAGGAGGTAGAAATCCAATCATGGAGATCGGGGAGTAATGGCCAAAGGCCATTGAACCTACAGACCACACCCAGTTTCAGGTAATAGTTCTCATGTTCAGCAACTTCAGGTCCATAGACCACCACCAGGGAAGCACGGGCATAGGGCATAGGTTTCACCCTCGTCTGAGCAGGTAAAGAACTGAAACCATCCTTGGAAACAACCTCATAAAAGGATTTTCGGAGGCGGCCCGAAGGCAGAAGATCACTAGCAGGAACAACAGGCGAGAGCCCCATATCCACGCCACCCCCACACCCAGTAATGGACAGACCCCCATAGCCAATCACTGACGGAGCAGGGACCCCATCAGTAGCACCATCGTCCAACACTGGAAACCCCCGTGCAATCCCTAGTCCACAACCCACAGGGGAGATCGCCGACACAGAGGCTCGTTGCCCAGTTTGAATATTTTTCCCACTTGGAGGCATCGCCCGTTGCACTATAATCTCTATGCTTCAGGTATATGTTAGAATAATTGAGTAATAAAATTATTTAATTAGGTGTTGGATGGACTTAGATTAACTAAATAATATTAAATTAATTATGTTAAATAGAACAATTATTTGATTAATTAACTAATATAATTAATTAATGATGGACTTGGATTATTTAAATAATATAATTATCTAGTTAATTAACGATGATGGTGTTAGTATGGATGAAAGATAAATAGGTTGATGTTACTATGGTGTTAGGACAATTTTAAGTGTTTATAGTTTATGCTCAACTCAAAGTGCATATAATTTTATTGAATTCCTCATCAAATATAGAATACCAGGTAAAATTACATATTTTAACCTTTAAATGATAGATTTCACCAACCTTCTCAAAAGAGTTTAAGGTCCAAAACAATAAAATTAATTTTAGATCCATTTTTAGGACACACACACACATTTAATCAATAGTTCACAAGAAATCTAGATATTTATCATCTTGCTTATTCATAAAGGCCTAACACTAAAAAGAAGAAAAAAAAAACCTAAAATTGCAACTAACTAAACCTAACCTAACCATGAGATAAAAAATAAAAAATAAAGGGGGCAGAGAAGGGTAGAGAAATCTAAGCCCATTGGTCTTCAATTTAAACATCATCCTACAAATCTAGACAAATCTGATACATAAATTGTTCTTTGTTTGGATAATTTTTTACCAACCAATATAAAAGAAGACCCGTAATCTTCATAGAAATGAAAGAATGGAGAAATTTACAACAACCACCCTAGTCCAAACATAGGTTGAAGAGATGACTCCTACAACTAAAGTGCATGGATCAATTTTGAACTATACAAATGTGTTCAAATCAAACACACAAAGTATCTCACCATCAACAAGACAACAATGATGTGAAACACATTTTATATTCATCCTTGATATTCATGAACTAAATGTATAAGGTGCAAGATAACAAAATTAGTGATTGGAAAATTAGAACATAAAGAAATATAAAGAATGGCCTGGGAGAAAAATATAATTGTATTAATTTTTGAAATAAAGTTTTTGACCCTTAAAAGTGAGTTTCCTTTATATATTTATAGGTTTTCCAAATGGGGGAATATGAATTTTTTTCCGTCCTAATACCATATCAGATAAAGTTATAAAGGAATAAAAAAGGCACATGACTTACACTTTTGGATTTTAATTCTACATTACATGCACGAGTCAAAATTTTAGATGCATATGCATGTCATACCCCCTCATGTAGCTTCCCCTAACAATCGTTTGCATCCTTCTCAAGCTCTTGGTCATTCTACAAATACAAATAAAATTTATCTAGTACTTCGTACAAACATACTTTGGATATGTACTATCAAGTGTACACAAACCTCGCATCAACCTTGATGAATATATTTGGTATTCTTTGAGATGCACATTTTCATACTTGACTATCTTCTTCTTAAAATTCTCAAAAGTAGTCCTTATCTTCACAAGTTTATTGATTGATGCTATATTGAACCCAAACTCCTTAGAAGATTCATTTTTACCACCTCTTGAAATTGTCTCTTTAGGACTTCCATAGAAGTAAATTCATGATTTTCATCATAAAATGGGTTCGCTACCTCCTCTACATAATTTTTCACATCATCAAAATTATTTTGATCCAATGCATAAGTGAGTAAGTGCACCAAGATGGTTCCCAAAAAGGGGACTTAAGTGGACAACTTTTTCTGAAATCAGGAAATACTAACCTTGGACGTGAAATTGAGGATACATACACTCATAATTTTGAGATGGAACAAAAAGAAGGATTCAAGTTCTCTGAGTCTACTTTCTAAAATACTAATTTATTTTGAAAATGGTTGAGATTAAGGGGTTCAAATGAGGGTCGTACACAAATTGGTGTTTTTTTTGTCAGAAAAACATAGCATAGCAAATCTTGTACGACCCTCGTACGGTGAACTTTTTTTTAGTATTTTTAAAATCACAATGGTCAAAAGTTAGTTAACAGTATGTAGTTGATGCACAATTTTTCTGATAATTTTTTAATGAATATTTAATTTTTTACTAATTTTCGAAGTGGACATTTCCTGAAAAATATAATTTTGGACGTGCTACCCCTACAAATTTTGGAAACTAATTGAATTTATTTTTATTTATTTTTTAAAATTTGTAGAATGGAGTCTAGTTTCTAAAAAAATAATTTACTTGAAAAATCGATTAACGGTCAATTTATAATGAAAAAATTACCAAACACTGCTTTTTGGCAAAAAAAAGACATACAAATAAAATAAATTATGGATGAAAGGCTTAATATTTTCAGAAAGTGAAAAAAATTACATTGTTGGATAGCTAAGAGAGAAACCAACATTACCCATGTGCTTGATTTTTTTGATATTGAACCACGTGTAATCCTGACGATGAGCACGAACTCGATTATGTGAAATATGGAAGATTTTTTAAAAACACGTCTCTGGTCATTGGGAATGCCCTCCAAGCCTTTGGGTTGGTATTCCAAGGCAAATACCAAGCCCAAGGTTCAGGAATTCCCAAAGCAAGATATAACGCGAGCGCGTTATAATGCACTCACATTATAACACACTCACATTATAACGCGCTCGCGTTATATCTTAGTTTTGATGTGTTTTGTGAATGCATTTTTTGTGTTTTGTGAATGCATTGACAAAACGCAAGCACGTTATAACGCGCTTGTGTTTTGGTCTACATTGAAAATATTTTCTTATCTTTTTCTAATATGTGGGATCGCAAATATAATGATTCTATTCGATAGTATTATCCCAATGTTTGAGAGTACTAATTACAGATGATAGATTGTTCTCATAACTCTCTATATACTTTCAGGATGTTTGAGAGTGGTTTCAGATCTCTAGGAGTTATAATGCAAATTCTAGTTTTTGGAAGATCTTTAAAATTTTAGACTTAGTCAAATTTCAGTAATCAGCATGTCAAATTTCAGTAATCAGGAGGTCAGATTTTAGTTGTCAACAAGTTCTATCATCTTTCTCTCTCAATCTCTCCTCTCTACTCTTTATGTCTCCACTCCCTCTCTCTCTCCCTTCCTCCCTTTCTCCCCTCTCTCTCTTTGACTTTTTGGAAGATCTCACAAATTTCAAACTTAGTCAAATTTCAATAATCAGGAGGTCAAATTCCAGTAATCAGAAAATTGTATTATTTCTCTCTATCTCACTCATTTTTATCCCTTACACTCTAGACCTCTCTCTCACTATCTCTATCCCTTTTTCTGACTCTCTCTCTCTCCCTTGATCTCAATAAATCTCTCTCTCTATCTCTCTCATTTTCCCTCTAATTCTCTCTACCTCACTTATCTCTCCCTCTCTCCCACCTTCCCTCTCTACTTGTCTCTATCTCCCTCCCCCCTCTCTCTCTCTCTACCTACCTAACTCTCCCTCCATCACACCCTACCACTCTCTCTATTTCTCTCTAGCTAACCTCTCTCTCCCTCCATACTTCTCTCTCCCTCTCTTCTTCCCTATCTACTCTTTATCTCCCATCTCTCTTTACCTACCCCTACATCCATCAAACCTTACCACTCTCTCTACACCTCTCTCCCTCATTCCCTCTCTACTTCTCTCTATCTCACCTCTCTCTCTACCTCTCCTTCCATCTCTACTTATCTTTATCTCCTCTCTCCTTCTCTCTACCTACCTCTCCTTCAAACACTCTTTGTTTCTCTATATCTCACCTCTCTCTCCCTCTCTCCCTCCCTCTCTACATATATATATAT
>CM021105.1:261350166-261595125 GCA_007115665.2 Sequoiadendron giganteum
AGTGCCAATAGGGCTAAGAGGATCTCTGTCATCAACCTTCTTTCCCCATACTTCAACGAGGCCGAGAGTGACGTAGGAAGGAGGACCCCAACCATCATCAATTTCCTTTTCTTTTTCTTTATCTTCCTCGCGTTGAGGTGAGATTGCAAGCGCCAACAACAAATTTTTTTTATCAGAGCTCGGCCAACTAGAGCTGCTACTAGGCCAACCAGAGCCATTGCTAGGAGTGGTATCAGAGGGCCACCTAGAGTCGCCAACGTTGTTCCCCACAACACCTCCAGAAGGCCACCCTTGGCTAGTCCAAGGGGGAGGGGTGCGAGAGCATCGAGGAGGGTGGGAGCCACGCCGAGAAGGAGGCTAGGAGCGGGGGCGAGCATAGCCACTCCTCTGCCAGCCTTGAGAGGGCAATCGACCGTGAGAAGAGGAGGGCGAGCCAGACACTTGAGCAACAACACACGGGGCATTATCCCAATGATCCAGGAGCACCTGGAGGTGAGCAACCTCAAGCACAAATTTGTTCGCTTGAACTTGAATCTGCAGAAGCACATTAAAGAAAATAATAGCTTTAGAATACAAAGAAACATTTTTATCCATTTGAGTGTGAGTGAAAAGGCAGGCATTTCTATCTTTCCATATGTTGAAGAGGATTTCTACCTTGAAAGTGTGCCAAAGCTGGGTATACTTGGTCAGAAGTCTGGGCAAATCACCCAACATAACCATATGCCAGGAGAAGGGTTCCAACCTAAAAGGCCGAAAGAAATCATGAATCCAAGTCCAAAATTGCTGAGCTTTGGTGCAAAACCAAAAGAGATGCTTAAAGGAATCAACTTGCCCACAAAAAGGGCATCAAGGGTCTTGAACCCCTAAACGAACGAGTCGAGCCCCCACAAGAAAGCCTTGGAAAAGAATACACCAGACAAAGTGGGTGAGCTTCGGCTTAACACTTGCAGACCAAATGGCAAAGATCTTTTACACCTGACATGAGTAGAGGATTGAAGAAACCATCTTTGGTTAAGACTGTCAATCATAGGGAAATGTGGCGAGAGCCACATATAGCTAAGCCTTGGCTTGTAATTTCTGAAAGAGGTTTCTGGGTACCACTTCCAGTCCTTCCACAAGGGCTTGGACCAACGAATCCCCACCTTGTGCAGAAATTCAGCAGGAATAAAATTCACTAGACCATCAAAAGTATCACGGTCCTAGTTTTGAAGTCTGTAAAGTGCCCGAAAGTCCTCCCATGGCATGATGCGCATTGTGGGTCTGTGAAAAAATTGTTGCAAGGTTTGAATGCCTTTTTTGTGGAATCTTAGAGCCTTGAGCTAGAGTGACTTGGCTAGAGGTTGACCATTACTGGCAAAGAGAGGCAAACACCACACATTATGTTGATTGAGAGAGAGCCCATCACGAAAGCCAGAGGTTGGCCCAGCGGAGCCAAGGCTTAACAGCCTCCTAGGCTTAACAAATGCTCTTGGCCACAAAAGTTCCCATGATTTGAACTGGTCATTTCATGACAAGAAGGTTTTGAAAGCCAATTCCCTTCCAAGAAGGTTTGTTGGTAGGAAATCCTGACTAAATGCAATGCCTGAGGAGAATTTTCCAGGCTTCATCCCCATAAATGGCTCTAATAACCCATTTAACACACAAGGCAGTCCCTTGTCTTTAGGTGGAAAGCAGACCAAGCCCTCCAAAGTCTTTGGGAAGGCAACAAAAATCCTAGGCCACCCGGTGAAACCCTCTATGGGACTCCGCAAAGGCCCATAAAAAGTCTCGAAGCAGCTTTTCAAGCTTGGCATAGGCAACCTTCGAGGGAGCCCACCAAGAAGAATAGAAAAAATGAATAGCTGCCAAAATATTTGAACACACTTGAAATTTTCCAGCCAAAGACAAAGGCTTGGTTATCTAGTAGGCCAACTTTTGTTCAATCCTAGAAAGAACGACTTGCCATAACTCTGTCGGAGAAGCCTGAAAGGCGAAGGGGATGCCCAAAAATTAAAATATTTCCCTTGGCCCAATCCACTTCCATCCATAATGTTGTAACCAATGGGGAGTGGGCAAGAAAGATTGTTTGTAACAAAGAGTCTTGTGCCATTGAATGGCAAAACCAGAGGCCTCACAGAAGATCTCAAGGCATTCAAGAGCCACCTTAATATTGTCTTCTTCCTCCAAGAGAGTGAGGAAAGAGTCATCAATGAAATGACCATTAACAAGTTGAGACTGGGAGTTGGGCAGAGCAATGCCACAAACCCTTTGCTGGGAAACAACGTTGGCCAAAAGATAGCCAAAACTTTTGGCAACAAGCACATAAAGTGAATGAGCAAGAGGACATCCTTGCTGAATAGAGCGGAAAAGACCAAAAGAGGAGGACTGGCGGCCATTGATGGTGATGCAAGCAAAGGTGTCAGAGAAAAGTATTTGGATGGCCTGAATAAAATTGGGGCCAAATCCCAAAGCTTTCAGTATGGCAAGAATGAAGGGTCATTCTATGCGATCATAGGCTTTAGCAAAATCAATTTTGAGAAAGAGAGCTTTCTAGCCAGAATGCCTAGCCCACTCCATTCGCTCCCAAACAACAATGATATTATCAAGAATAAATATGGATTTGATAAATCCAGTCTATTTTGGGCGCAAAATCTGTGGCAGAAGATGACAAATTTTTAGAGCCAAGGCCTTAGCAATGATTTTGTAGGAGACATTAAGGAGCGTGATAGGCCGCCAATTGCAGATATCTTCAAGATCTCCAGGCTTAGGTATGAATTTGGTATTTCCCTTGTTTATAATATTGCCCAAAGTTTTCCAATGAAAAGCTTCAAGATAGATTTTATGAAGATCATGGCCAATACAATCCCAAAGGGACTTGTAAAATTCACACGGGAAACCATTGACCCCCAGGGCCTTGTCATTTGCCATAGAAAAGATGGCTTCTTTCAAGTCTTCAATCGTGAGAAGTTGCTTACAAAAGACTTTTTGAGTAGAGGAAAGCCTAGTTGACACAACCGCAATGCACCTCTGAAGGGCTTGCTGGCACTCCAACATGTAATCTTGGGCAGTGAAAACTTGCTCATAGTGCATGACAAAATCCTGGAGAATATCAGGTGGCTCATAAAGGACCTAGAACCCATCTTTGATTTTTTTAATGTCAGGAGGGGAGTGCCTAGCACACAAGGCCAAAAAAAACTCCTTGGAGGAATGGTCACCAAATTTTAACCAGTGCAACCTGGATTTAGTTTTTGCACCTCTGGCAACATAATTATCTGCAACTTGCTTTTTGTGCCTTAATTCCACCAACTTGACTTGCAAAGGTGGGGAGAAGGGGTTAGCTGCAAGAGCCTTGGTAGTCGAGAGCAGGTTGGCAATGGTTGCCTCATAAGACTGCTGGCGGAAAATGGCCAACTAGTGCCCATAAATTATCTGTATAGGATCTAGACTAGATTGCAGTATTTAAATGCTTAATTTTTACAATGATTATTCCAAGTTAACTAAATCAAAATTAACTTACGGAAATAACAAAATGAAAGTAATAACAAGGTGATTATAACAGAAAGGAAGGAAATGAGAGAAAGAAAGAGAGAGAAGAAGAGAAGTGCAAACAGTGTTTGATTACGGAGTTCGTCACAAACGTGACTACGTCTCCGGGTCCACTCCAATAGAGAGACCGATCCGATTAACTCCAAAAATCAATTACAAAGCACCACAATCATTCTCCAAGCACTTCGGTAGCATAACAGGGCTCCGATATTCAACAATGGCTTGAAAATTCTTCAACAAGACCCCTCTCTTCCGTGTTGCCTCAGCGTCAAGACTTCGTCACCTGAAAAAAACTTCAATCACTCTCACCTCACACCCCTTTTTATACAAAAAAATGAATCAAATTGGTTACTAACCAATTGATTTTACAATATTCCCATATCTCACATAATCCCCTCATTTTACATAATAAATCTTTGATAAATCCCAAAAAATAAATTTAAGCCCTTTATTGTTTCATTCTCGGGCTTAGGGTCGTTGGGAAGTTTTGATTTAATCTTTAAAAAGATTAATGTTTGTTTTAAATTTCAAATTAGGAGGGAATTGTTTAAATTCTATGGCTATCGGGTTTGAAACCATAACAAAACTAACCAACGCTACAACTATTACAAAGCCATCGCATGGCTCACCGGTGGCTATTAGTTTTGTTAGCCGGCCGGTTCGGGGTTCCAAACCCGCCGGCTGGCATTTAAATAGTAATATGCCAATTTTAAAATAACAAAACAAAACCGGCATTATAACTAGTAATGGACGCGGATATAGTGGAACGACTACGGGCTAAGTTTGGTGGAGAGAGGTTGGAGGTTTGAATTCCCCAACAACCTTTTTAACAAACAAAACAACTTTTCAACCAACGCGGATAGAGATGGAAGAGAGCGCCACGTGTCGCACCAGGAGGGTGCCACGTGGCAAAATCTGATTGGCCAATAGCACTGACGTGGACGACAACTCAACACTGACTCGGATGATGTGGCATGCTGACTAGACATGCTGGCTGGGCGTACGGACTGCTGACTGGGCGTACGGACTGCCACATGTCACTCTATGATTGGTCCATACAAATGCCACATGTCACACTCTGATTTTTCCACATTAGATTCCGTACCACGTGCTGACGTCATCTGTACGGATGATGACATCATCACTGTACCTTCAATCCACAAGTCAAACCGGAAACTTTGACCAGCTGTATCTTGAGCCTCCAATGTCAGATTTCGACGAAACGAACGTCGTCAGAATCATCTCGATGAGCTCTTCGACTTGACACTACTTTGGTTGATTTATGAAACAATCATTTTTTTCACTTCCTGGACGCCCTCTGTTCGCAGTTTCACCGAAGGTTTGACTGGCTATAACTCGTGCAAACGGACTCCTTTTCGCTCCGTTCGAGTTGCGTTGGAACCAGGACATCGAGCTCTTTCTAATGGTGCTGATTTTGGAGAGAAATGGAACACTTCAATTTTCACTGAAAAAATGTCCACCGGATCAGGCCTCCCCACTAAAGACCTTTTGGACCTCCAAAAGTGGCATTTAATCTGACATTAAGTGAGGACTTGGCCTCCCCACTTGTCCTGTATCCTCTGTACATCTGAATACCTGACTCACAAGCATAATCAAGAATGCAACAATATTGTTGAACATAAACATAACTTTATCACTTCCATAAGCATCTACATCAATTGCCGTAGCCACTAACCAACAAAAATTGACTAGCATCAAGCTGAACAACAATGCAGAAATGAAAGAGAATAAGTTAACAACAATTCAATCCTTTACAACAGGAACATTTTTACCCAAGGATCCATCAATGCTTTCAATCATCTTTTTCTCATGTTGTACTGCAGGTGCATCCTGCAACATCTGACCCTGGTTAGCTACTCCAAGTTCAAGTTTAGAACCACCTGTACTGACAGACATAAGAGTTAACTCTTTACTTGCATTAATTACCCTCTTTAACTGCCCTGTGTTTGCAAAAGATTGATCGGTCTTAATCTTGTGAGAATGTGCAATGTACTGAATGCCATCTTTAAACAAATGATAATGATTTTGTTGCCTGTAGAAGATTGCTTTTCTGTCATAAAGATAAGGGCTACCAAGCACTATCCCACAGATATCCAGTGGAACTACATCAAACTGTACTTCATCCACAAATTTACTAGTGATTGTGAACCTTAAGGTGCATTGTTTTGTTACTTGCAACTTATCATTTTCACAAATCCAACCTAGTGGATAAGGTTTCTTATGTGGTGTAGTTCTTAATCCCAAGTTATTTACAACACTTTCTGAAATTAAATTCACTTGAGATCCACTATCTATGAGTGCATCAATTTTACTGTTCTTAGCAACAACCCTTAAATGAAAAAGCTCATTCCTTTTCACATCTTCAGAGGCATCATTAACTTTAGAAGTAGAAGCACAACTATCAAAGGAAACATTGAAAGTAGGAGCTTTACCTTTTAGACCCATCACTGTTATCTTAGTCTCATCATCTAAATCTGAACCAAGATCCATAACAACATTCATGGCTTTCTCCTTACCTTTCTGTTTCTGATTACGTCTTTGAGCCCACTTAGGCTTTAGTTCTGGATGTAACTTCCAACAATGTTCTTCATCATGACCATTCCTGTCACAATGAGAACAAGAAAGTTTCTCATCCTTCTTAATTGTAGCTGCCTTCTTTCCTTTCCCTGCCTCTGCATTCTTAGAAGATTTCTTTACATCATTATCAATAAAAGATCCTTTACCCCTTGACTCTAAGTGTGTAGCTTGAACAGACACTTCATCCAGATTACAAGGGTTCAAAACCAAAATAGAATGCCTAAGGTAGGAATGCAGACCTCCTATGTACTTCAACAAAGTGTCCTGGGTGTACAAAGGAACATTTAATGCAATAGCCCTTTTTCTAAATTCATGGGTGTACTCCTGGACAGATTGACCCTTCCCTTGCCTAAACATTTGCCAGTCCATCATTAACTGTTGCATATGGCCTAAGGGATAGAATTGCTTTTTAAGAGCATTAATAAATTCTGCCCAAGTTAAACTGACTCTACCATGTTGTGAAATTTCTGCCTTAGTCTTACTCTCCCACCAGGTTAAAGCTGTACCTCCTAACCGAAGAGTAGCTAATTGGATCCTATCAACATCATCTAATAGGTTCTGGACTCTACAGTAGACTTCTACTTGCTGAATCCAATCATCCAATTTTTCAGCATTAAGTTCACCACAATACTTTGGTAAATCAAATTTTACATCCAATTTAATTTTAGGCTTATACCCACTCTTGAAAGGATTAGAAGAAATAGAATGAGGAGAAGATGGAGAAGAAGGAGAAGAGGGAGGAGAAGAAGAAGAGGGTGGATCTGGTTGCTTGTCACCATCTCCATGATGTTTCCCTTTCTTGTCTTTGCAATCTTCTTGCTTTGACGAACCTCCTTCATGTCCTTTTCGCTCTTGTCTCTCTTGAAAAAGAATGTCCACCTTAGCCTTCATCTCAAGGAATGCTCTTCGAAATTCCTGCTCACTGATTTCTTCAGGAACCTCTATTCCAGAAACAGACATTTTCAGAAATGTTCTACGCTTCCCGATCTCAGGATTAAAGTCTTCGAGCTTGCCTTCGCCCTTCTGAATCTTGGATCTCGTTAGCATTCAAGAAAACAAATAACTGCAATAATAGTCAACTGAGCTCTGATACCACTTGATCTGTATAGGATCTAGACTAGATTGCAGTATTTAAATGCTTAATTTTTACAATGATTATTCCAAGTTAACTAAATCAAAATTAACTTACGGAAATAACAAAATGAAAGTAATAACAAGGTGATTATAACAGAAAGGAAGGAAATGAGAGAAAGAAAGAGAGAGAAGAAGAGAAGTGCAAACAGTGTTTGATTACGGAGTTCGTCACAAACGTGACTACGTCTCCGGGTCCACTCCAATAGAGAGATCGATCCGATTAACTCCAAAAATCAATTACAAAGCACCACAATCATTCTCCAAGCACTTCGGTAGCATAACAGGGCTCCGATATTCAACAATGGCTTGAAAATTCTTCAACAAGACCCCTCTCTTCCGTGTTGCCTCAGCGTCAAGACTTCATCACCTGAAAAAAACTTCAATCAACTCTCACCTCAAGCCCCCTTTTTATACAAAAAAATGAATCAAATTGGTTACTAACCAATTGATTTTACAATATTCCCATATCTCACATAATCCCCTCATTTTACATAATAAATCTATGATAAATCCCAAAAAATAAATTTAGGCCCTTTATTGTTTCATTCTCGGGCTTAGGGTCGTTGGGAAGTTTTGATTTAATCTTTAAAAAGATTAATGTTTGTTTTAAATTTCAAATTAGGAGGGAATTGTTTAAATTCTATGGCTATCAGGTTTGAAACCATAACAAAACTAACCAACGCTACAACTATTACAAAGCCATCGCATGGCTCACCGGTGGCTATTAGTTTTGTTAGCCGGCCGGTTCGGGGTTCCAAACCCGCCGGCTGGCATTTAAATAGTAATATGCCAATTTTAAAATAACAAAACAAAACCGGCATTATAACCAGTAACGGGCGCGGATATAGTGGAACGGCTACGGGCTAAGTTTGGTGGAGAGAGGTTGGAGGTTCGAATTCCCCAACAACCTTTTTAACAAACAAAACAACTTTTCAACCAACGCGGATAGAGATGGAAGAGAGCGCCACGTGTCACACCAGGAGGGTGCCACGTGGCGGAATCTGATTGGCCAATAGCACTGACGTGGACGACAACTCAGCACTGACTCGGATGACGTGGCATGCTGACTAGACATGCTGGCTGGGCGTACGGACTACTGACTGGACCTGCTGACTGGGCGTACGGACTGCCACGTGTCACTCTATGATTGGTCCATACAAATTCCACATGTCACACTCTGATTTGTCCACATCAGATTCCGTACCACGTGCTGACGTCATATGTACGGATGATGACGTCATCACTGTACCTTCAATCCACAAGTCAAACCGGAAACTTTGACCAGCTGTATCTTGAGCCTCCAATGTCGGATTTCGACGAAACGAACGTCGTCGGAATCGTCTCGATGAGCTCTTCGACTTGACGCTGATTTGGTTGATTTATGAAACAATCATTTTTTTCACTTCCTGGACGCCCTCTGTTTGCAGTTTGACCAAAGGTTTGACTGGCTATAACTCGTGCAAACGGACTCCTTTTTGCTCCGTTCAAGTTGCGTTGGAACCAGGACATCGAGCTCTTTCTAATGGTGCTGATTTTGGAGAGAAATGGAACACTTCAATTTTCACTGAAAAAATGTCCACTGGATCAATAAATGTGGAGAAACCTAGCCGTGTGAGTAATAGCATCATTCCACCAATTAATCCAACCATTATCGTGAGCTGGCCTGCACTCTAAATTCAAGACTTTGCGAATGTGGGCCGTGGGCTGATGTGAAAGCAGAGACTTGTTCAAGAAGAACTGCGTTTTGCAAGCCCGAGGCTGTTTTATCTCCCATTCAATGCGAAAATAAATAGGGAAGTGGTCATTGAGTGACATCCACTAACGGTTTAACCGAAAGCGAATAGTTGTCAAACAAAAAAAATGATTGAGCCGAAATCATTGCACGATCAAGGCGCTTAAAGATCTTGTCAGGACCAGCTCTAAAATTACACCAAGTGTGCTAGAGGGAATGAGAATGGCGGTGGCCAATATTGGGATCAAAGAGCCCCAATTTATTACACATGTAAAACAACGCCTTCCTTTTTGCCGACAACCCATTTGAATGGAAAAATACCATCCTTATCGTACGCCATCTCAACCATATTGAAATCCCCACATAGAATCCAAATGGCCACTAGTAACGAGTCCACAATCCAACACGAAAGCAAGGAGCGTTCGACAACATCATTAGAGGCATAAACATTGATAATCCCAAAAAGTGATTATTAATATTGAGAAGGATCCAAATGAACCGATGTGTGGGGTCGGACCCATGATCAACAACACAAGAGTGCCACCTAGGAGACAAAAGAATGACAACTCAACCATGCCTAGCATCATGAGTCGTATAATACATATGGCTGGCTGGCCAAATAGAGCGACATGTTGAAGCAAGCAAAAAACCAAAAAAATTAACTTGTTGGAGACAACACTTCAATACCATTATACTTCTGCAAAGTATTCCGAACATAATACTTTTTGGAGAGGTCTGTCAAACCTCGAACATTCCAAGAAAGGAAATTCATGGGTGAAACTCCTCCATATCGTCGGAGTCTGGTTCCTCCTCATTCAAGGTGGAGAAATGATTTCTACAAAAATTCAGGTGGAACTGATCCTATTTGAATAGACGGAGAAGAAATTCTGCTTTTCTCCTGCACATATTCTCCTTCTTCTAATGGTGGTGAAGGACTACGAGACCACCATTGAGCTCCTGTCACAGGAGGAGAGACTTTTGACTGCACCATTATAACAACAGCAGGCTAAGGCGTAGCATTCGGCCTGGGCCGTGTCGTAGAATTATTAGGCCCTGTCAAGGCCTCTTTCCCCTTCGTCGAAGGGTTTGAAACAACTTTAGTAGGATCGAGGCCTTTGGGAACCGACCCAAAGCCGCTAGCTTTGTTCTTGCGGTTTGTAACCATGGTCCATTTTTCATCAACTTTGGACTTATCAGATTCCCGTGGCGGAGAAGGAGTATGAGGCACTGCCAAAGGGGAATCCTTGATCTTGTGCTCTGCGGACTGACATCTATAGCATGTGTTCGACAAATTAAAGTAGGTAACTTTTTGGGTATGCCGGAAATTGCCTATTTGAATATCAATGGACTCTTTCAAGTCTTGAGAAAAGTCCACTTCAACACAGACCCGTTTTTGGGGACGGGCCTAGAAAAATCTATTAGGCTCAATGCAAATAACCTTCCCCAGAGAGGAAGCAATATGACTAAAAAATGGCACACAAGGCAAGGGTAAACCTAAGAACTCAATCTAGATCGGGACCCGCAACTTGGTGTCATCTGAGACAACGAAATCACGGGTCCAGGACTGGAAAACCAACAAAGAAGACCTGACATGCCAAGGACCATGCTCCAGGATTTCTTGGACATGACTGACCTCCGCAAAGCGAAAAAGAAAAAAATCCTTGGTTAAATTTTGGACCATACCAAGGCGGATCCCATGAGGGACCCAGACCTTACTGACCCATTTTTTGAGCACACTTTCAAGGGGAGTCCTCCCAACAAAATACCCGACAAGGGTATGTTTTTCAAGCCATTGACAAGCGGAATCAAATTCAGGCAAAGACAAAACAACATCAACTGAGGAGTCAAAAGACTTACCTTGTGGAACACTTTCAGAACAAATTTTCAAGATCGTTTGTTCGGTGGAGGAGCCATTAAGCAGAGCCGTCAAATCGCCAACACTAGCATGAACTGCTGGGTTAGAGCCGGTCGAAGGCATATTAAAACAAAAAAATCGCAATAAATGCGGCCATACACACAAGGAAAGAAGTAATCCTTGCGCAAAGAGCGCAATATGATGCAAGAGGGGCCAAGAATGATCGTAGACTCAAGAAAACCCTAGCATAACTCATACACCCTCCCATTATTTTGCATATTCAATTCAACAGCTTAAATAAATATAAAATAATAAAAAAATTAATTAGTGAGAATTTTAAAACTTCCTATGATTGACAAGTGACAAACACAAACTTAAGCTGGTGGGACAATTTCCAACCCCACCCCTTTTAAACCTGCATAAAGTTTTGAGCTAAAAAGTAGGGGCTGCTATTATTGAGGAACAAATTCTAATTAATCCTGTAACATTTTTATTTTTGCTTCGTGAGACCCTTCCTCCTTCAAAATAGATCCTGAAGTCCCCCATAAGACCGAACCCTAATGACGCCACCTCAATATGCAATCATGCATTCTATGTATTTGTCTTATCCACTAAAGTTGTCAACATAGAAAACTGAGTATTACGATCACACGCGTGCTTCACCATAGTTGCACTCCGCATTTTGGAACTCCAGGAGAAGATATGCGTGAATGTCACTGTGGTCGATGCGCCGTTTATGCCAATGGATCCTCAACACTGAATCAATAATTTGTTGCCTTCTTCTGAGTGCTCATTCGTTGCTTCCTTATGTGGGACCTGCGAACAAGCACTTAATGGTGTGCTCTTGACCCTTGAGATGATTGCGCCATGGACCTTCATATAGTATTGTAGTGTCCTACGCTGCCATGTTCACGATTTGAGAGGTAGTGCATCATTCTATTTCGTTTGTTCCTCCAACGCCTTCCATGTTTGCTGTGTATGACAAGACATGCACCTCTCCCGTGTCTACGCTACCCACTTTGTTTCAACACCACTTCGCACCAAATAAATCTGATAATGATTCAGAGATCACAGCAGAAAGTAAATACAGAGATCATAATGAGTGTGCATAGTACACAGAATGAAAGACAAGCATACAAGACAATTGAGAAGAACACAAACACTTAAACATTTATTGCAAAAGAGTGACGTGACTGATAAGTCAGTTTTGTAGGGTTGGGACTGTTTCATTTTTTTCAGTGTTCACGTTCCTATCAAAAGTATTGCTGGTCTTCGTTTGATTTTCCCAATCTCAGACTGGGCTTAACCAGTAGTTAATCATCGTTAGCGGTTGAATTCAAACATTGTTCCCGCATAGTTCGGTGGATGTGATGTCATAAAACAAAGCGGATGGCAAATTCCTCTCTGCCTCACCCTGTCATGGAATACCTCGCTGCTGAAGTATTTTCACAGAGCAGCCCAGCCCGATTATGGCCAGATATTACAGATGGAAATGCTCTGGTATACATGTATGCAAAATGTGGAAGCATAGACAAGGTACGTGAACTGTTTGACTGAATGCCTCGAAGAGATGTGGTCTCATGGAATACTATGATTGCAAGATATGCACAAAATGCGTTTGTTAAAAATGATTTTGAAATGTTCAACCAAATGCAATAGGCAGGTGTAACGCCAGACTCCGCAACCTTTTCCAACATCCATCAGAGTAGAAGCGATAGGGGGATTTTGTCAGATCTTGTAGCTTCAACTGCCCTACAAAAATTGTAAGAATGGACAAGGCACGTGAACTGAACTGTTTGACAGAAGGTCATGATTGCAGGATATGCAAAATGTGAAAGCATAGACAAGGCACGTGAACTGTTTGACAGAATGCCTCAATGAAATGTGTTCTCATGGAACACCTGATTGCAGGATATTAACAAAATGGATTTGTTGAAAAGGCTTTAGAAACTTCCAACCAAATGCAAATGGCATGTGTAAAACCAGACTCCACAACATTTGGCAGCGCACTCCCAACCTGCGCCAAAATGGGAGCTTTGGAACAGGGTATGGACATCCATCAAAGCATAAAGGACAGGGGAATTTTTTCAGAGGTAGTTGCAACTGCTCTAATAGACATATATACCAGATATATGCTTAGGTTGAAATTAATGATAATTATTTTGTGGATGTGTATTATGTCTATGGGATTTGTGATATTTAAAAATTGTGACCATCTTATGTTTCTTTGGATTGCACTCCTTTTCATATTGCTTGTTCACTGCTCACAATCTCCATTTGAGACCTCATAGTCTCACTATGCTTTTGTTCTATCTTTCTGTTTCTTCCCTTACCTCTATGCGTACATTCCTTAAATCCAAAACCTTTGCAAGTTTTTCTAATAATATGTGTTAGCCACAAGATGGACCAAATCCCAATACCACATGCAACATGTCATCAATTATAAATAATAAAATTATAAATTTAAATAGTTAAGCGGTGGATAAACCTTTTTCTGGTGCTCAACACTCATCCTCAATGGTTCAATAAATCTTTACAAATATTTTTTTGTTAATGTAAACTCAAATAATTTGCCACACATGAAAACAATCTTAATTGTTAACAACCATCCACTTGATAGACACTCTTGAACTAATTTACTATCTTTAAATCTCATCTAATTATTGTTAGACATTAACATGAGACTCAAAAATAACAAAAACTAATCCCAAAACTTGTAAAAGCCAATTTCAAGTTATGGTAAAATGCAATAACTTTTTTCGTCATGGAGCACTAACTACAAACTAATAGAGAAAAAAATAACTAAACTAAACCATTTTTCTAGAATGGTGCAAGATTATCACATACCCTAGGGATGATCCTACATCACATACTTGGAGTTGATAAAAAATGAGTCCCTCATTTTCCAATACAATCTACCCCTACCTTGGAATTCCAACGTGTTACTTCATCAACTCATTTTTTCCACATCTTTAGGCATACCTCAAGCAATCCATCCTACATAGTAATTTCTCTAGAATTATTTGACATTCAATTTCATCAATCATCTTTTGTAGCATTGTCCTTTGTCCTATATTCAGTCACAATTTTCTCTATCTCTCACATTTGTTAGCCTCCTTTTTGGTTGCCACATACTCTTCTATTACATTCCTTATTGTTGGATGTTCTCAATAAAACTCCTTATTCTCTTATTTTTTTGCATTATCCTTTGGGTGAGACTTTTATCCTCACATTCCCTTATCTATGGTACCTCTTTTGCATTTGCAATGTTGTTTGGCCATCCAACAATGTTGCATATTCTTGGAATCAATGCATATCAATCCTCTTCAACACACACCCTTGTGTTGCTATAGAATTATCCCTCACTTACCCTTAGGGGTGTCAACTTGTATCTTTAGACATCTTTTTGTATGTTGTAGGTGTTATCCCTCTCATCATACACGTACACCATACAAGGCACACATGCATCAATACACTATCATTTAACACCTCATCATAATATGCTCGTATGTTGAACCTCACCAAATTATCCATACTCGCTACTCGTTCTATACTTCCATTCTACCTATTTGTTCTTCCCTTACCTCTTTGCTTACCTTCATTCAATCCAAAATATAGTATATATAACATCCACAAGTTTTCCAATGGTCAATGTTAGCCACAACATAGTGCAAAGCCCAATACCACATGTAAAGTGTCATCAACTAGAAATAATATACTTAAAATTCAAAGGGTTAAATAATGGAGAAACCTCCATGTGGTGCTCAAAACTTGTCCTCAAGGATTTAATAAATACTTACAAATATACTTCTAATCTCGCAAACTCTAAATCACTTGCCACACATGAAAATAATCCCAACTATGCACATATGTCCACTTGATAGATGCTCTCAGACTAGTTTACTATCCTTTTCTCTTACATTCTTCTCAAATTTTAATATGACACTAAAAAATAATAACTCAAACTATTCTGAAAAAAGTTATATAAAGGACAATTTCAAGTTTTGATGAAATGTGGTAGCTTTCTTTATCATAGACCACTAACTATGACTAACAAACAAACAACTAAACTAAACTAAAAATAATCCACTTTTCCACAATGATGCAAGATTACCACAATGCTTAGGGATGCTCCTACATTACTTTTGCTAAGGGCATTGAGGCCTATAAGGCTCCAAGTTAGGATTTTCATTATAATGGTGGGGGTACTTCTCTCTGCTTTGATCTTTGTTTATAATATTTTTGTGTAAAGTGGAAACTAGATTCGATCTCTTCAATTATGACTTCTTGAACTATCTTACAACCCTTTCTTATTTTGGCCTTGTAGTTAGCTTTGACCTTTTTGTGTCTCCTATTATGATATTGATGAAAATTTCGAGACCAATATTTTGGCTTCCTCATTTTGTATCTGTAGGTCTTCCTTAGATGCCTTTGAGCCATTGGACTTGTTTTCTAATGACCGGATTTCTAGTTCAAGAGGAATTTCCTTAATTTTTTTACCAACCTAGGAGAGCGAGTCATCTTGATGTAAATGGACCAACTAATTTTGGTAGGGTATTCATAATCTCCTCATTTCCTTTAATATTTTTTGTTGTGTAGATTTTTTATTTGAGGATTCATTAGGCTTAACTAATTCTTTTCTTAACCATTTCAAAAAAAAAATTGTGGGATATTATATCTATATTTTCTTGTGTAATAGATTTTTAATTTATATTTCCTATATAATATTGAATTTACCTCAATTTCTATCAACTAAATTTAGTTCCCTATATAAGATTCTAGTAGAATTAAATTTCATAAGGGTTTGGACAAATATCTTCTTATACATATCCTAGCATAAACCCTAGAATCTCCCTACATAATTAGTTCATCAAAGATTTCAAAATTTTAAAGTGAGTTGCCAATCTACTCCAAGATCGTGTGGTATCACTATTCTTCAAGAATATTGTAAATTCTAAATATTGACATTTCTTAGATTTTAAGATTTAACAAATAAAAAAAATCGGCCATTTTTCAAGAAGAGGGCAACACAATATAGCATCCTTGGTCCTCCATTAAGGGCATTATCCATTTTCATTTTATTAGGGCATTATACTAGAAATAATCCTCTTGAGAGGAATTTCGGTGTGTAAACATCCCCTCATTGATTTTCAATCTAGTTTTCCATTTTCCCTTTTTCAAGACAGGAGCCAATAAAATTTATTTAATTCGAGCAACCCAATTAAGATATGAATTTATTTCTCTATGCACAAATTATTGGATGAGGATCTTGATTTCTAAAATAGCATTATTATTAATTTCCCCTATCCCCATTTCCTCCTCTCAATGTTGATTTCCTTACTTGAATGATGAAAGATTCCTTAGTCTAGATCAAGAACTATTATCACGAACAATTTTAAATAAACATTTTGTAGAGATGTGATTATTAAAAAAATATGGACATTCTTTTCTTTCTTATTTGTCATTAATGATATTCATGTATTTCTTTATATAAATCTACTTCTTCCTTTGGAGTTGAATACAAATTATAAAGATTCTTCTTGTCTTTTTGTGCACCTTTTCTTGGGATTTTTCCTAACCACTAGTCTAATTCTCAATTAAATTTTTGATTAGATTCATGGTGATTATGAGAATAATGATTAACCAAACTCTCAAATTGGTTCACTCTTTGCTGCTCCAATTCATTCGCATGTGGTTAATCACTATAGTTGATCACTATTATTCATAAGTTTATAGAGTCATTTTTCATCAACTTAGAGACATAATCTATAATTGGTTATAGGGCTTATTGGGAGATATTTCATAATAAATAGGCCCTCAATCATTTAAAACCCAATTATATCAAAGTAGCACACATTATGTTTTAATTATCCCTAATTTTATGCTTCACTGAACTAGTTTATTAAATGGTTCCATATAGTGTGTAATTAAGAATAATTCGGCCCCATAAACCTAATTACATTCAAAATTATCATGCATTAGGGATTTATTATCCCTAATTTGACACATGATTTGACCAATAAATTTATTTGTTCAATCAAGTGTTCAATTGTAATAATCCCTTTCTACAAGTAAGGGATTTTTTTTATAATTTATAAATTAGTAAGTTATAAAAAATGCATAACACCTCCATTGTTATCATTTAAGGAACTATAGTTGTATTAACTAAAACTTGATTTAAAATTAATGAAATTTGAGTACCATGACACACCATGATAAAGGAAATGAATATCACTAGTCTATCCTCTAGCTTTTTAACTTGAATCATATAAAAGTGGCATATATATATTTTAAAATTTTAAAATATAATATAAATAAATGTAGAATTCTTAATTTGCATTTAATGTTTTTGTTTAAATTTTAAATAAAAAGCATTAGTTTATTTTTCAAAACTTGACACTTTTCTTTAATTATTGAAAAAATTCAAAAAATATATCATCTCAAGAGGTATTCTCTTCTCTTGGGCATCGTTTTTTTTGTTTAGATAAAATGTGAGAGACCATCGACAATAAATATATTAATAAAATTAAAAATAAGAATATATAGTTAAATGCAGTGGCTAGATAGCCAAGTTTGAGAGAGAGAAATAGAGTTGAGGAAGAAGTCAAAGCATTAGTAGTTAGTTGAGGATAAATCAATTTCAAAGTGGATTTGGAGAAAGGAGAAGAAGAAAAAAGTCAAGGAGGAGCATACCGAAATAGGAATCTAAGTGCAATGAAAATATCAGAGACCTTAGTTGACAGACTCCCTAGGCTAGCCACTATGAGAGTGTAGAACATGCATGAAAACTACTACAAAATTGCTAGTTAGACTAGTCCACGTAGTATTGAAAATATAAGAAGCCAATGCTAATTATTTAGCATTTCATGAGGGAATAAACCTGTAGTTGAAGCTCACCCATTATATCATCATAGGCAATGACAACTTAACTATAGATAGTTGATGGTAGCAAAAAATATTGAATGAACCAATAAGCAATTGTACCTAGGAAGTCTATATCTCACACCAAATCCATAAAGTTAGAGAGGAAATTAGAGATGATACCAAAGTAATAAAGTATCTTGGTACCACATTGAAGATCATAAAATAAAATAGCTTTGAAGGCCCTTTCCAACATGGGGCTAGGCCATAGAGAAAATATATGCTAAGGTGAAGTCAATTGGACCTAGAATGAGTGGTTACAATTTTTGTGGAAGTATGTAAATCCTTCTATATCTTTTCATATCACCCCTTTTGATAGAATGTAGAGAAGAAGAGTAGGATGAAAATTAAAAAATAAGCAAGAGAACTTAAATAGTAATGTGTCAACGATTATCCAAACAAGGTGAGTAAAGGGAAAACTATTGAATTCAAATTTACTATTGATTCAAGGGTAGGTTGTGGAGGTATTGTAGAGTTAATGAAATCCTAAATAGAAGAACTTCATATGAAAAATGGATTTAAAAACTAGCTTCCCATAATTGTTGACCACATGGAGTTGTAGGGTGAGTAAATGAGTAATTTGGCTAAGAAGATTAAAATGGTGCACACACTTTAGCAATTTGAAATGGCAAATGAAATCAGACTATGTGATCATTACGAAAATGATATCTTTAGATCTTGATATTTTTGTATTTGACGATGTTTCCTAGACCATAGTTTTTTCAATTTGGTCAATTCTCATATTGGCTAGAATATCTGTAGTTTGATTTGCTTCTCTATAATAATCGTTGAGTTCATATGAGGCAAAGTCGTCCTTATGTTGTGTATGAGACATAAATATGTAATTTTATTTGAGAAAGAAATTAGTCTTTGGTTTGGGTAGTAATGACCTACTAGTAGAGAAAAAAAAAGAAAAATATTAACATTAATTAAAATCATAAAAAAAATTTAGAAACTATGCTTTTAGATCTACAAAATATTTTTTTGTTTCTCAAAAATGTTATTAATGTGAATAGAAGTGGAGGTAATGTTGCATTTTTCAAATAATTTCAAAAAGTTTGTAATTTGGCATTAAGTACTACTACATATTTTTGTTAGTAATTACCTCTTTCCAAAAATATTCTAGCTAGATCTATTTTAGATAGACTTGTTGGTTGAATCTATTTTGAACAAAAATATTATTATCAAATCTATTTTATAAAAAAATGAACCTAACTAGATTGCATCATTGAGGATGTCCCAAATTGTACTTAGAATTTTTCCTAATAGTTTTTAGTTTCCTACTAATAAAATTTCAATGTGATTTTTTTGAGTTGGAACTAGTTGGTTCACAAAAATGATGTGTTACAATCGAGTGAACTAGTTAGGGTATGTACCTCCTACATAGAATGTCTATTCAAGATCCCAAACTTGGTTTAGTCATTGTTTAATGTTATTAATGTATCCTATATTGCATGCTAGAATATGATGCCTTAATTCTCCCTAATTGGTCATTTATCTCAAATTTTGTAATAATAAATAGGGGCTAGGATTGAATTTCTTTCTTTAGTGTTATCTTTCTCTAGATTAATTACTTAAGGATTTTATTAAGATCTTTTCCCAAGAAAAGAATAATATAAAGATAACATCCATAAGAGAATACATTACCATAATAGTTAGTTATAAAGCACCTATAGAAAAAAATGAACATTAAATTACCATTACAAACATATAATCCAAAAAATAATGAAAATAGATTTAAAATCATAAATGCCACTCCCTACAAACACCACAACCATAACCAAAAACATTATAAATAGCAAGGAAATCAACAACTCCCTAATGCAACAATCTTGAATTATCTACCACATTACAATCTACTAGGTATCCAACCTCTATTGCATTAGCATTCTACTTTACATCCCTCAAGACCCTACCAACTATGGGATCAAGTGATGAGAACCTACTTCATGAAATAGATCCTTCCCATGCTAATCAGTACAAATTATATTTGCACAAAAGATTAGAATTGTGAAGTTGTTATGGACCTCTAGACAACACTATAAATTATCATGAAAGTTGTCAATACCTTCCCTACATCTACACACGAATCATGAAGAAATAAGAACTTACAATGAATAACTTCAATTCTTCATTATCTATAGATATAAATCCTAAAGAAATTGAAGGAATGTTCTTAACACCATCTAATAATTCTTTTACACATTTACCACCACCTCTTCATAAAATTCAACACCACCTCCATATCCATGAAATGTGTAGGAAATATAAAGCATATAATCTATACACTCTAAAGTGTGACAAAACTTTAGAATTTCACCAGATTATACACATTCCAAAGCTCCCATTTTGGCAAAGGTTGGGATTCCAAAGCCTTTTCAACAAATCCATTTTGTTAATATCCTACAATCAGGTGTTCCATGAGAACACATTTCTTTGAGGCATTCTGTCAAACAATTCACGTGCCTTGTCTATGCTTTCACATTTTTCATATCCTGCAATCATGGTCTTTTGTCAAACAGTTTAGTTCATGTTCCTTGTTCATTCTTACAATTTTTGTAGGGAAGTTGTAGCCACAAGATCTGAAAAAATCACCCTATCGCTTATACTGTGATGGATGTCCAAAGCTCTCATTTTCGCACAGGCTGGGAGGATGTTGGCAAAGGTTGTGGTGTATGGCATTACACCTGCCTATTGTTGGTTAAAAAATAAATAGAACAAAAATGAAAGATGATTGCAGAAAAGAAAAATAGAAAGAAAACACATTCAAACAAGAATGGTTCTCAGAGTTTTAACGCGGTTCACCAATCTTTGGCTACGTCCATAAAACTTGTAGGGGATTCTAATATTTTGTTAATACTTCATACATCCATTGCTAGTTATAGAAACACACACACTCCTATACAAGGACACAACTCTCACAGAACACCAACCGCAAGATACAGATAGAATCATCGACTCAGACCAATGAATGGTTACAAGCCAAGAATTGATTGTTACAAAGAGGATGGTTACAAAGAATAAAACAGAGTTTGTAGAAAGTAAGAGGAGTCATTACAATTGGGCTTCACATAGACACATGCCCAACAATCTCCCACTTGAAGACCAATGGGATCAGAAAAGGTACTACTTAGAGATTTACCCCGCAACAGGTCAAGATCACACTGAGACAATCCTGAGAGAAGCTCTACAAAACTCGAACTTCTGTTGAGGAACAAACCGTTCATCTGCCCCTTCATACATTCTGGTATCAACATTTTCTAATTCAGCCTTCCAATGCTCTGCTTCTAATTTTGCAGTCATGCACCTTGTGCCAGCAATGGTGATTTTTCCAACATCCAATGCCTGAATATCAGAGGTCTTTGTTGCTAAAAGGAAATTAAAAATTAAAAAATAGAAATTTAGAAACAGGAACACAACAATTCGAGCAATTCCACCAAATTCACCACCAACTTTGACAACAGTCTTCATAGATTTAGTTGCTCCATCTTCCATACCGGTTGACATATCACTAGATGCACAAGTTTCACTACTAGCACCATTACAAACTGATTCCAAACTTTCACTTTGATCACCATTACAACTGGTCTTGTTGATGGTGAAAATGACACAAACAACATTAAAACAAAATATTTCTACTCTATTTCTCCTAAAAAAGAAATACAACATATAGTAGCCTAACTCCCAAGGTCCTGGTAGTTGGTTCTCAACTATTTGGTGTCACTCAACCGGTCCATGCAATTGTAGTGTTCAAGGGGCCTATGTTGGTAACAAAGAATACAAGCAATGACTTATTCATTGAGCTATTTTAATAAAGAAAGGGGTTTTAAATAAAAGAAAAAGATAGATCAGAGGGTAAATCAGTAAACATGAATCAAACTTATCTAGCATCCAGACATATATCTTCAACAATGAATGTTTTCCAACAGATCAAGAAAACCAAAGCATGACACAATTTACAGAATAATCCATACTATTGCATGCATCTAAGGTGCTTATTTTAACATCACAATTCGCATATCACAAATATTTCAAAGATTCTAAAAAGAACACATATTCATTCATTGCCAAGATCATAGATCAATAGACTTCAATAAATTCAATTCACTGATAATCTAACGAGATAATCCTTAAATCCGGCTTCTTCTAATGACTTTCATCACATAAGAAACAATCATGCTTCAACACAATCACTGGCATATAGATAGATTATAACTCATCAACCTTATCAAGTAAAACTTAATTCTAACACCATATTGCATAAACTTGTAATTTTATTTAATTGTAAAAATGAAGTAACAATGTATCTCTGTAACAACTATGAAAAATTCTATCTCCTAATATCAGGTGGCCAATTCTATTCTCTATTAGCCGACCCTTACAATATGATACCCCAAGGGTATTTATAGATATACAAAATCTAAATTCCTCTTCTATTTTAAGTCGACCCACCCTTTTAGGGATTACAGTTATCTTTGGAAACTCAGTTAAATTGGAAGAAAAAGAGAATAGAAGAGAAGAAAGCCATGCGCTTCAAAAACTGCCAGTGCTGCATGCAACATGCAAAGAAGAAGAAAGCCATGCATGCATGAGATTTATGCATGTGAAGTTTGTTCCACAATGTATTCGTCATAGATGGAGAAGACTTGTTGTAATATGTCTAATTCCGGCCCATCCACCCAACTATCTTCAAACCTAATTCTTTCCAACTCTGCTGCAACAAACCCTCTCATATCCTTCAACTTTGTCAACTCTCTCTTAGCTGCCCTCATCTATTCTTTGATGTCCATCAATCAATCTATCAATAGATCCTCACCAACAACTCCTCTCTGCATAACCTCTTTAAACCTTTCAGTCCACTTCTCCTTTATTTGGCTTAAAGGTAGGCCTTCTTTTACAGGTACATCAACGTTTACTATAATAGCAATAATGGCCTCCAACTCCTCAAATTGTTCATTTAGATCCTTAACAAAATCCTGAACCTCATTTCTATGTTTGTATAGAAAATTTGTTCTAAACTGGAGTATACAAGAAGTATTTTCTAAGAAATATTTACTATCTTCTTCGAGTATTGATTGTTCCAGAAGAGTAGTCTTAGGCAATTTATTAACTTCTTTCAATTTCTGGCTCTATCCTTTATACTCCTCCTCCTATTCTTCCAGTGTTTTAACATATTGATTCATTTCTTCTATCAATCCCTCAGTCACTTTGTAAACCCCAAAACTGTCTTCTAGTACCTCATCTATTTCTTGATTCAATTTACTAACCCACCGATCCAACATTTCCGCCTTGCCCCTCACCTGTTCCAAATCATCTACTTCCTTCTTACTCAGCAAAATTGGGGTCTCAATAGTAGCAACCTATTGTGATCTTGGAGTAGAAACATTCTTAAGGAAAACATGCACTGATCTAACTGAGTCTTAAGCTCATCCTTCCTTTGTTTATCCTTCAACATCCTTGACTTGGTTGAGGATGCTACCACATCAATTAAATTCATTTGCTAATCCCTAGTAGGTCTCCCCAAATTAATAGTGCCTAGCTAATAATCTGTCAATTGCATGTCTCCTGCCTCCTTGTCTATCATAGGTATAACACACTCAGCCACAATTTCTCCTTTGTCAATTAGCCTCGTAGAATGTAGGATCTTAGCCTTCTTTTTAGGCCTTTCTTTTTCAATTTCCTTCATCATATCCTCCCAATTGAGAGGTTGAGAAGGTGTTGATGCTCTCTTTTGAAGATCTAATTTTAACCAAGTAGGAGCACCTGGAGTAACAATCATCATAGTTGAAGAAGAGGCGGCAATAGATAAGGGAAGTTGCACATTTATTTGAGGTTGAGAATCAACCCTCCGTTTCTGTTGCTGCTCTTGTTCCACACTTGTTTGTGCCAGCTTTTCAGCTTCCTCCCTGTCCTTTTCCTCGTGTATTCTCTTATCTTCTTCCTCCTTCTTCAACCTTTCTTCTTCTAATCTTCTCTTCTCCAATTCCATTTTTCTTTCTTCCTCTAAAGCTTTAAGCTTTTCTGCATCTTCTTTTTCTTCTTGTTGCTTTTTGATTAGTTCTTCGACCTCTTTCTCCTTTTGCAATCGTTTTGCTTACTCTTTCTTTTTGTGAGCTTCTTCAACAAGCTTTAACTTAGCCACCATAACTTCTCTCTCCCTTTGATGTCTTGCCTTTTCTTCCTCAAGGTCATGAATTTTCTGTATCAATTCTAATTTATCATTCTCCTCCTTAACCTTGAGCTCATGCTCTTTTTGCCTTTGCTGCTTCTCTATTTCATCAGCTTTTGATTTAGCTTCTATGTGTTGCTGCTATAGTATGGCATCAACTTGTGTTTTGGCATCAATTACCTTTTGTTTCTCTATTGCTGCAACAAGTGCTTGATCATCAGCAACCTTCTTGACTTCTTCAAATAACGCCCACTGATCCTCCTCTATCATCACCTGTTCAATATCCTCCTCTAGAGGCATATTTTCTTGTATACCCTTCTTTGACAGAGTCTCATCAGAATATGTTCCAACATCATGAATTTCTACCACTACTTATTTTCCTTTCATGGATTCAACAATATTATGAACAGTCCCTTTTTTGCACTTCTTCACTTTGTTGTTTTGCAAGTGGGATTTGAGTAGAGGACTCACCTAATGCAGGTGTTGAAGCAATCGGTTCTATTTGGGCATCTCCCTCTTGTGTCTCTGGTTCATCTTGAGCCACTGCTTCAAGCTCAATCTCTTTGATGTCTGAAGGGAGGAACTCCAAAGGCTCCTTGGGAGGTGTCTTTCTTTTGATCCTTTTATATCCTTTCCCCTTTTTAGGAGCTGGTCCTTGAGGAGTTTTGGTTCTTAAAACCACCCATTGAATGCTCCTATCCAAGACTGCTCGCCCTACCTGCTTAATGTCAATGGTTTCCTCACTGTCCCAGTCAACCAGATCCAGACTTTTAGTCCCAATGTTTAAAGCTTCATACAATGGATCTAATACAACTCCATCATCCAACAATGCATCAGGAATGTCGTTTTTGATCCCAAGCTCTGGCATGAGTGAGATGGGTAACCTCTCATAATTCTTCTTCTTGAGGTCATACTCATCCTACCGGTCACTCCAAAAATCTTCCAACAAATTGAAATGTTTATCAAAAATAGAAGGCAGAAAGGCATTCATTTTACTCTTCAGGTCAAAGTACTTCTGAGCTGTATACAAACCTAGCTTTAAATGTATCAACTCACTGCACACTACCTTTGCTCCCACCAGATGCTGACAATTGTATTCACCCAACTGCATGGGGAACTTATGAAATCCTATCCTTTGCTTCAATGCAAACCAAGCATTAACCCCAAAAGATTGATAAACAAATTCCATCAACACTATCCTATTATTACAACATCTTGGCAACAAATGTGGATGACCTTCAAATCCAGCTCGCCCAAAGTATGTGAACTTGGAGTATTGAATGTACCGACATCCCCATTCAGTGATAAATGCCATAGCTTCTTGGCTCAGTCTGTACCCTGCATTTTCGTTGAGTTGGTTAATGATCACATATAATAATGCATCATTAACCCTTTTGAATTGAGTCTCAGCAACCTGTAGGGACAACTCGTTATAATGATCCCACACTTTCTTCTATCCCTTAGCCTCTCCTATTATCCCCACTCTGTTCAGACCTAGGAAGATACCTACTCTTGCTGTTGCATACACAATATAAGAAGTCATGAAAAAACATTTAGTTTCCCTAATTCTGGTCAATTGATCATGAATGGCATCTAAAACAATCATCGACCAATCAAATTGTTGGGTGCCATTTAAGATTATCTGGATGAAGTGAAACATCCACTCCTTGAAATGAAAGGCATCTCTCTTCCCAAAGGCCCTAGACAACATCATTATTAAATCCGATACTTCTTTATAAAAATCTGCCCTCTTTGGTTGGTCTGAGAGCTTGGTTAGAGACTTCTTCTCTATTTTTAACCACCTTTTGTTCAAGTGAGCCTTGTTGGATTCCTTGTATTTTCTATATTTCTCTAGGGCATTTGCCTCAGTTAACTGCACCAAGTTCTTTGGATCTGGGACACTAAACATAGTTTGAAACATTTGAGGAGTGAGATCAATGATTACATTATCTTGTGAATCCATGCATTGTCGGGTAGCCGGATTATAAGCTCCTGCAGCTGTCATGATTAACTCCAGGCATTGGATTGATAGAGGAAACAGGGTGATGTGAGGCAAATCGGAATCCACTATTCTTTTAGTTCTAGGTGTCACATCCTCATTGAATCTATCACCATATGATTCCTCAAAGTTGTATTGGCCCAGATTGGTATCAGTTATGTCAAACCAATCAGATTCAACTTTGCTTGCAATGGCAACAGGACTCCTGTGGTTATACCTTAAGGTATAAGGTAACTGCTCTGGCTTGATCTTCTTGGGCTTAGCTGCTGCTTTTGATTTTCCTACAGGCCAGTTCCTTTGGACAGCTTCTCCTGATGTTCCCGACATTCTTTAGCTTTCCTGCAACAAAACCTCTAGTTAGATCCTTGAATAAACATCTCAAAATATGTCTTAAAATCATACCTTTCATACATACATCGGAGGTAGAACTAGGCAGAAAACATCCTAAACAATCCCCTTTTAACATACTGTTGGGCTCGGAGCCAAAATTGTTATTGATATTTCACTAACAAGAAGCGGGCTTGGAGTCGGAATTGGAATGGTAACCAGAACCGGAACCGGAATGAAAACTGATTCGGCTTCTTTCAAATTTTCTAATTTTATATTCAGTTTCGGTTCTGCTTCCGCTTCCGCCAAGGTTACCATTATTTTGAAATAAAGCTTCTCACTATAAGCAGAGTCAGAGATGGGATGGAAAATGGAATTGATGCTAATTATAAAACACGCCCAAAAATATAAATCAATTTTGATCCCACTTTCGCCTAGGTTGACCATGATGTCATAAATGATTTTGATAGTTTGATGCATAACTTCATGATTAAGGACTAGGTCATATTAAATGAAAAGGGGCTAAAATATAGCATGATAAGACCATCCCCATATGACCGAGGGGTAACTATACTTTTAGGGCATCATATTTAAAATTTGAAAATGCGAATATAGAAATGCATCTAAACCCTAATCTAAAACAAACTCGATATAAAAACTAGCGCACGAATTTAACCGTTCTATTTTAACGAGATTGAATGCGCAAAAGATTCTAAGTAAAAATTACCATTTACTAAACCCCAACTCATTATGGAACCTGAATTCGACCTATCTCACTGTAAAACCCTAATTTAATCTAGGCAATTAAAATCTAAAGCAGCACGACACGATCACAACAAAAATGTGAAAATGACCATGCCCTAAAACAAAGAAAACCAGATAAAAAATCAAAAAAAATGAAGACAAGAACAACAAACAAACAAAAACAAAGAAAAACTAATAATGCAAACCCATTGAGATACACAAACTTGCCCAAAGCAAAATGATCTAACACGAACAAAAAAAGAAAACATGAAAGTAAATAAAAGAAGAACGAGAATAGGAACCCTACCTCGAACGTAGATAAATAGGCAAACCACCTGAAGAAATCCGCAAGCAACTGTCTCCTCTTCTTTCAATTGATTCACTCCAGAAAAGCTCCACTGCTGCTCTACTTCGCTCTTCGATTTCTTAACAATAATAATGATAACCACTTGTTTAATCCCTAATCAAGGTAAAACTCAGAGTTTCTACCTACGCATGGTAGCTATCATTAACGCATTGAATGCAGTAAAGCAGAGTCAAAACTGTAGAAGAACTAGCACATCACTATAGTGTGACTTCAGTAAAAATTCAACAACCAAGAAACGACGGGAGCGGAATCGGAATGAAAACGGATTTGGAAACTTGAGTAATTTCCCAACTTCATTCCCGTTCCGGGTTTGGTTCTGCCAACAAAGCATAAAACAAAACCAAACACAAAAATAAAACAAAAAGACTGAAATAAGAAAGCTTAACATAAAAACTTAGTCTAAAACAAAAGTCCAAAAAGCGGAGGCGGAGGCGGAGACGGAATGAATTTTGATTTTTGAAACTTCAAATAAATACCGACTTAACTTCCACTCCAACTCCAACTCCGACAAAGACAAAACAAAAGGTCAAAAAGAAAGACTGTTGGGATGGGGATTAGAACGAGTTTTAAAGGAAGTTTCAAAACCCGATGTGGTTCTGGTTCCGGTTCTGACAGACTAAACCAAAGAAAAACAAAGTGTTTGAAACAAAAGACTCCAAACTTTGTTTGAAAATCAACAAAAGATAAAAACATAAAGGGGGACCCATTTTGACCAAGGCAAAAGATGGGGTGGTTATGCAGGGCATAACAGGTCTCATCTTCGATCACCTTCAAATTTTCACTCTCATCACCATTAATTTCATTTGCCACAGGTTCTATGACATCAACCTGCTCACCATCATCTAACTGATCCCCAAAACTATCACTGTCAAACATACTAAGAAAATTATTAATAATAGAATCAGTTTCATCATCTAATTGATCTAAAGACCTTTGCTTTGTAGTCCACAATGATGAATCTGAATTAGGATGAATAACTCTCACTTCAGCATGACTCTCTATGACATATAGGGTGCCTAATTTTCTACCCCTTGCAATTACCAAGGCCCCCTTTTTAACCTTGCATCTATTTGATTCAAAACTAATCTCACAACCTTGAGAACCCAGTTGTCGAACCGAGATTACATTTTTTTTGAGCTGTGGAACATATCTAACATCATGTAACAACCAAATATATCCATTTTTTAGTTTTAATAAAATATCCCCTTTTCCAACAACATCACAAGATTCATTGTTACCCAGAAAAACCATATTGAAGTCATCGATTTGCAAATTTTTGAAATACTCCTTGCACAGAGTGACATGAAACGATAAACCTGAATCAAGCACCCAAACATTAGTTGGAATTTCTTCTTTGGTTAAAATAAGAACACCTGCATCTTCTTGGTATGTTGTGTTGGCTTCGTTATGGATCACCTTTTCTTGTGCCTTTTTTTAGTTCCAATAGTTCTTTTTAATGTGACCTGGCTTGCCACAAAACCAACATTCTCCATTTTTTCCTTTGGACTTCAATCTTCCTCTATCGTTATTTTTTCCTTTATCTTGACACCTTCCTCTATTGTCAATACTTATAGCAGTTAATGCATCACCAGATGAAGGATCTTGATTTTTCCTCCTCATGTCTTTGCTGAGAAGAGTGGTTGCAACATCATCAAATTTTAACTTGCTTTTGGCAGCCACCGAAGTGCTCACTACCATCACCACACCTTCCCAGCTGTTCGATAGAGAACACAATAATAAAATAGCCTTGATCTCATCATCTAAGTTAATACCCATATAAATTAATTGGGTG
Organism: Sequoiadendron giganteum; assembly: GCA_007115665.2. Lineage (NCBI taxonomy): Eukaryota > Viridiplantae > Streptophyta > Pinopsida > Cupressales > Cupressaceae > Sequoiadendron > Sequoiadendron giganteum. The sequence goes on from CM021105.1 coordinate 261,379,330, forward strand.
ACTAATGTATTGAGTTCATTTAAATGATTCAACATAATTCACCCTTCTCGCATTTTCAAATTATACAACTTTTTCATGATGAATACCTTATTCGAAGCCGATGCCATCTCGTACATTGAAGAGTTTTTCCCACAGCTCTTATATTTTCTTCTTAGCTGAGACATTAAAAATAAAATTACTTGACAACGAAAAAAAATTGTTACCCTTGCTTTCTTGTCCAATTTCTCACAATCTTCATCTGATAGAGAATCTTTCCCTTTGGATTTCCCTAGCAGTGCATTTAAGAGATCCTTCTTAATGAGTAACGATTCCATCTACACCTTTCATAGACCAAACTTTTGACCTACAAAATTTTCAAGCTTCCATTTGTCTGCTTCATCCATGGCTCAATAAAGTCTTCACCGATTTCCAAAAACCAAAATTTGCACCGAGCTCAACACCAGGCTCTGATAACAATTGTTGGTTGACAAATACACATAACAAAAATGAAAGATGATTGCAGAAAAGAAAAACAGAAAGAAAACACATTCACACAAGAATGGTGCTCAGAGCTTTAACGTGGTTCACCAATCTTTGGCTACTTCCACAAAACCTATAGGGGATTCTCATATTTTGTTAATACTTCATACATCCATTGCTAGTTACAACAACACACACACTCCTATACAAGGACACAACTCTCACAAAACACCAACCATGAGATACGAATAGAATCATTGACTCAGATCAATGAATGGTTACAATCAAAGAATTGGTTGTTACAAAGAGGACGGTTACAAAGAATAAAACATAGTTTGTAGAAATTAAGAGGATTCGTTACAATTGGGCTTCACATAGCCACGTGCACAACACCTATCGCATTTGGTTTAACATTTCAAAACCATTTTTAACAAATTCATTTTGTGCATACCCTGCAATCATAATATTCCATGAGACCAAATTTCTTTGAGGCATTTAGTCAAACAGTTCGCGTACCTTGTCTATGCTTCAACATTTTGCATACATGTATACCAAAGCATTTCCATCTATAATATCTGACCATAATCAATCTGGAATGGCCTATGAAAATATTTCAATAGTGAGGTATTCCATGACATGTGTTAGCTATTCCTAATTTATAAAAACAAGTGAATATGCTATGGATTTCATTTTGTTATAGGGAGATAAACATATTTTTTATGATGATTACATAGAGGATTTTACTTTAACAATTAAGAGTTATCCAATCTATGATAGATATTTTATGCATTAGTTCAAGCAATAAAAAATTAAGACATTATTTATTTCACAAAGAAAATATTTTGCAAATTAATCATTACTATTTATTATATTTGTAAGGCCAAAGTAAGGTGCAACAAGAAAGACACTACAAATGGATGTAATTATTACAACAAGTTCATTGGTGTTCAAATATAAGGAAGTACAAATGCAGTGGAAAATATGTTATCTAGGCCACCCATTTCAAATTTCATTTTGGCTCTAGTTATGGTGGCTCAACTTAAGTCATTCACAAAAGAGGCATGTGAAAAAGATAATGTCAATGATGTAAGTTTTGGGAAGACAGTCAATCAATTTCAAGCTCAATAAGTTGCAAGAATGAAGAGGAATTTTACTTCAAGGATTGGATATTCTATAGGTTGGTAAATTGTATTTTTTCCAAGGTACAAAGGCCCATGATGAAGAGGGAAATCCATGCCTCCAAAATAACCAATAATTTTGGTGTTGGTAAAATGGTGGCACAGTTACAAAGGAATGTGTAATGTTCTAAAATGTAGCTATAAATAGCTAGATTTACTAGAGGTTACAAGATTTTTTGCACTAGTAAAACTAAGACAAGAAAGCAAGGATTATATATGTCTACCTATACCCACAACACCATAGGAAATCATTTCAATAGATCTTAAAGGTTGTTTACAGGTTAGTAAGTAGGGACATGACAACTTTTGTGTGGTTGTGGATATATTTAGTTATATGTGTATAATAATTCCATGTGAGAAAAGAGTTATAAGCAAAGAGAAAATTGATTAGTTCTTTGTTAATGTGTATGTGTACGATGTGCTACCTAACTTAATTATGCTCAATAGAGAATCATGATTTTTGGTAGGTTTAAGTCTACCTTATTGAAGAAGATAGATATTAAGCTCTTAAAGAGCACAAGTTTCTATTCTCAAATAGATAGGTAAATAGAGGTAGATAATAGGATTATAGTACAACTCATTAGATGATATAATAGTAGATATGTCAAGGGATATGATGAGTCTCTATGATCCTACATTAAAAATTATTTATATATTAATTGATTAGTATTGTGTGAGGGGGAAAATATGAGAGTGTAAACAAGATAATTACAATGAAATAGAAACTAATCTAATCAAAGAAAAAATCTAGATCTATGCCCATTCACTCACGAAATGAAGCTAAACTATTACTGAAATCAAGAAATGAAATCAAAAGATAAAAGAATACATGAATTCATAAAAAGAATAGCGTTATCATCTTATTTTAGAGTGTATTCGCAAGATGTTGGGTTGTTCATATCACTACAAAGCCTCCATAGTTGCATCACGAGAGCTTGGAGAATGGTCGTGTTGTTTAATTGAAGATGTTGGTTGAAGCTTTATCAATGTTGATTTGGTATTTCTTCGTTGTGTGAACTATATTGATTCTTCAATCCTTTTTTGTGAGGAACAAGGTTTGTTATATAGAAATTGGGATTTGAAATGGACGATCAGGATTACGTAGTAGAATATCTTGATCCATGGTCGAAAGTTGTTGAGAGGATTTAGATGGGAATAATCTATGCAAATAGATTATGTAATTAGTTTGATTGAGGAATAGATTGATCTATTAGGGATATAGATTGATCAGCCAGGGATTAGATTGATCAGTCAAGGATTAGATTGATCAATCAGGAATTATTTGAGCAATCGGTGGGATTGAATAATAGATCAATTTGTTAGGAAATAGATTGAGCAATCAATGACTCATAATTTACTCAATCAGGAAAGTGGTTGAGAATGATTAATTAATTAATCCTTTTTGGAGTTGAAAGTGTAAATCAAGTTTGACTTTTGCAAACAAAGTTGCATTAGTTTGATTTGATCTTTGATAATGTTTTGAATAGTTTATTCAAATTATTCAAATCTAGAGGGAAAGTGAGTTAATTAAATTATGATTTTAATAATTCAATCGACTTAAGAGGATAAAGTGAATTAGCGATGTAATTAAATAATTGGTGTTATTTAACTAATTAGGACAATATAAAGTGAGATTAGGACTTTATTAAATAGATGTAATTTATTTAATTGGTTGATTTGATGAAAATTTAATTAATTAAATAAAGTTGTTTTTTTCAATTAATAGAGGAAATCAAGGTTTTAGGACTTTATTAAATAAATAAAATTTATTTAATTAGTAAAAAATGATGAAAAAGTGAATTAATTAAATAATGTCACTTTATTCAATTAATAGAGGAATTTAGGGTTTTCGATGCTTTTGATATGAATTGTAGTGATATTCGATGATAATGATGCCACTGATGCAAAAATGTTATTTAAAGTGTGTGATAAGTGTTAGGTCAATTTTACATGTCTACATTTCCCCCCTCTTTAATACAAAGTACAGGTTGCTTTGTTTCAAAGATTCGATGTTAAGATCAAGATTTTAAAAAAAATTATGCCCCACTATACCTTGGTGGTTAGCAGAATGATGGCAAGACTCTGCACGAGCCCCTTGAGAGGTTGGCCAAAAACTTTGATTTGAGGTCAGGCTCACGACACTGTTTTATTTCAATTCAATTGCATAGAGGATTAAAAATTAAGTCTATAGGTCCTTCCTTGCTCATTCAAATGTTCCTAGGAGCTCCTAATTTTAACTTAGGAAGGTTTCCTAAGTAAAAATTAGGGTTTTTGAGGGTTAAAATAGGTAATTATGGTGTTAATTACCTCATTTTCACTTTGAGCCTATAGAGAATTTTTGCCTTTGGATTTCTCATTTTTTCAATTGTCAAGGAGCTATGGTGTTGATTCGTGAGCCCCACATCGTGTAGATGTGGTTCGAGAGTATGAAAAACCCACAGGCATCGGTGCCCTAGTATGTACCCTTATGATTTTGATTTTCATCTTTTTGTGTTCTTGTAATTAATTCTTAAATTCCAACAAATCAAAAGCGTAGGTTTTAGGGTTTTAGCACTTTTGAAATAGTTTCAGTGCTCTTTCCATTTTGAAAAGCTTGATTTTGATATTATTTTGCGTATTTGACTTCGTTTTTCACCTTTGAATGCTTGTCATCATTTTTGTAATTCACTTTTGCTATAAATTTGCGCTTTTGTTTGCTCTTCCTTGTTTTATGCACTTTGGTGATAAATTTGTGCCCTTGCCAAAAATTTATGCTTTTGAATTTTGCGCTCTTGATATTCCTCATCGCTTTTGCATAATTTTCCTCACATTTTCCTATTTTCTTCGCTTTTACCAAAAAATACATCGCTTTTTCTATAAATTTTTCACTTTTGACTTTTTTGGAACTCTAAGTTTATTCATTGTTTTCATTTCGTTTTGCATTTTTTAGAGCGAACCCTTGACATCGTGGGTTGATTGATTGTAGGTGGTCCTCAAACCACTGCATTTGAGGGAGCAATGACCCTGAGATCTATTTCATTTGATTGTTGGTTTTGATGTATTGGAGAAATATTTTCTAGATGTGGTTAGGTTACGTCATATTTGTTACATGCCCACCATCCGATGTCACACTGCGATGATGACTGCGATCGTGGAGCGGTGGCATTCAAAGGCTTCTTCATTCTATTTACCTACATGAGAGGCCACTATTACCCTCAAGGATGTGTGGAGGATCCTCTACATACCCATCCATGGGGCATTGGTTACCTATCATGTTCATCAGGGAACCCATGTTATGTGTCGTGTTCTAGGTGTCAGACGCTTGGAGGTTCGATAGTCTGAGATAGATTTATCTGATTTTGTTGGTAGTGTTGATCTTGTTCCCCTTGTTCCTTGTGGTTTTGTTTTGGGGTTGGTTGTTCCTGATAGGAGAGGTCAACAGTTCCCAATGGGATGGGGTATATGTACAAGGAGATGTTTGAGCATGGGACTAGATATGCATGGGGTCCATGTCTTCTCACCCACCTATAAAGAGATATGCATGAGTTTGCATATCATTATGGAAAATCCATTTCTATAGGTGTCTCTCTTCTTCATGTATGGGCCTAGGAGCGCATTGCAGTTGCTCGGCTTGATGGTATACAGGATCGTACTACTGGTGATCCATACTCTTATCGTTATGGAGATTTTCTACATTACACCTTTCTTGGGGAGATTTTATACTAGCATTGTGTATTTGATGATATGCCAGGTTTTATATGGAGACCATATATGCATTGTGAGGCCTAGCCTGAGGATCAAAAGCAACTAGTATACTACCAATAGACTAAATGGTTGATCGGTTATCTCACTCTCTTTTGGAGAGGTAGCTTCTCGATAGGGTATGCAGGCAGTTTGGAGAGAGACAGGGTCACTCTCCAAACACCTATGAGGATCGGTTTGGTCAGACCACTAGAGAGGTCCAAGTATGGGGTCTATAGGCTGACTGTGATGCTGCTATTGTTGCGTTCAAAGCTCTTGCCCCAGTTGGATGGGGTTGGTTAGTGGCTTTAACAGATCTAGGTACCACACCCAATTTTTGATTAGTGGTGGGAACAATGTGTTCTTGTGAGATTTACAGATCCTGGTGGTGATCCTGTAGTGGGAAGAGTAGGTATCACAAGTCAGTGAGGAGAGAGACAATGCCTCGAGGTTTTAGCAGAGCATCCTGGTAGGGCTCAATAGGACGGTGCCTAGGGTGGATAGGGTGATTAGATGCAACAAGATCAGGGTCAGGTTCTAGGTCCCCCTCCACTACCTGTGGATGGAGGTGCTTATATAGCTATAGAGATAGGGTGACAATAGGCCATAGAGGCACAAATTGTCACTCTCACTACAAAGCAAGATGGTTTCAAGGCAGAGTGAGATATAGAGATTAGGCATCATCTCGTTACCAAGACATAGTTGCAAGATATTACTACTAAGAGGGATAGTCTGAGGGAAAAACATTACAGTCTATGTGTTGAGTGATATCAGTTACTACAGAGGTCTACATATTATTAGACTTTGTATGATGCCTTTGTTCTTCAAGTGCAGTGAAAACAACGGTTTGGAGAGTTGAGTACTATTACTGTTGCTACATTAGGTGATCAATCTACAAGACAACTAGATCCTGATGTGCAACCCAATCCTTAGATTCCTCCCCCTCTGGCTGGGTAGTGGCATATTTCTACTCGATCTTTATGATATTGTTATTCAGAGACTTATATTGAAGATATGATTTTGTATATATATTCATCGACCCAGTTGAGGCCTCGTATACATGTATATTTTTGTATTATCCTACCACACATGTTTCCATGATGATGATATACTATGACATTCTCCTTTTTTGATGATGATATATATGAGATATACCTGCTTTGATTCAAATTCATTATGTGTTTATGTGATGATTATGGATGATGATGTATGTTTATATATGTTTTTGTACTTTTTTGATGTATGTATATGATGTGGATAGATGGATTGATCATATTTTATTTCATATGATGTTTTATTATTTATATGATGAATGGTGATATATGATGGATGTATGCCTCATGTGTGATACATGATTTTTTCATTGGTTTATTATCATCATGATATGTATAGACGACATTGTGGATGTAGGATTGATATGGTACTAATGATATTGTGATGTAGGATGGATGTTAGCTTAGAAGAAATATTTGATGATGGATAGAAACTTGATGTTTTTAGTACTGATGAGTTGCTTTCGCTTTTTTTGGTGGCTTCACGCTTTGAACAATCCCATTTTGATGTAGCAAACATATACAATGCATCAGGGTATTAATAACCAAGGTGACTTTGTATCCATTGCGTGGACTTTGATTTGACATAAAAAGAATATTCTTTCTCATACCAAACATATGAAAAATTTGTTTAAAATATATGGTTGGGTTGTATTAAAACCTTTCGAACCAGTTACACATAGAGATATAGAATATCTAACGTGCACCCGCTACACGAATTGTTTTAAAAAAACTTCCATACACTCAATAAAGCAAGTATTTGTCATGATAGTGTCACAAAAACATCTTACAAACAACAAACCAAAATGATGCTCAATTTCCCCCATTCCTTCTTCTCTAAATCTTTATGGACATCCTCGAGAGATCTTGGGAATGAGTCAACAAAATAAATCACAAAGATAAGACTATAAAAAGATAAAACAAAGTTGCAGTATCACTTTGCATATCTGTTTGGGGTGGGGCTATTATCCGGTGTTGGTCATGTTTATCATAGGAACATATCCATTAAGGCATATCCCAAGATGTTGTTGGTGACTTTTCAAAAGATAGGTAGTGTGATATAAGATGGATTCATTGCACATGGGTCTCTTCCTTCTCGAAGGATCACCAGGGAATGAACTACCCTTATACACCTCAAATTGAATAGATCAATGGAATCCTAAAGGGGAATGGGAGATTAGGTTTGGGATCTGAAAGAATAAGACTTCTGGATTCCACTATTCTGGCTAAAGAGCTCTCGACCAAAAGACTTCAGTACAGTTCTAGGACGCCAGCGCGACACGCTTTTGTCTGCAAGATGCGCTAGCATCCTAAGTTGTGGAGAACTCAGGAGCTTAGGTAGATAGAATAGAGTCTTACTTCTTGACTCAGACTAAGAGATGTGAGGAATCAAGTAATCAACAAAAAGCTAAAAACTAAAGGAGAATAGAAGAAAACTTGAAACAAGATCACCTTCGTGCATCTTAATCTTTAGTCCAAGCTTCCTTTCGTAACCTATACACAAAAGATCAAGGGGAAAAGGTTGGGGTTGTATAGGGGCCTGCCTTAGTCAGACCCCCGTATTGGTGTTCCCACCTCCATGGACAACCAGGTTTGGTAGAGAGTATAAAGGAAATAACAAAGTGTGTGGTGAAAACAAAACCTACACCACAAAGTAGTAAATGAACTAGTAGGAAGGAGTGATAAGGAGAGAGATCGTTACCCACGGGTCAAGATCCTCTTCTGGAGCACACAGGCGCACCGCAATGTGATTGCTTGAGAGCTGGTAGCTGCTGGAGAGCTAGTAGCTACTAGAGGGACCTCCATACAGCATGCCTTTGCCAGTAAAAGTGTTGCTATTCAAGGGTAGAGCTTACCCAAGACTAGAGCAAGTGGTGACAATTCTTGAATTGATAACTTCCAACCCAAAAATGAGGGCCAAAAGGAGTTTTTAATGCATGCAAGGGTGGCACAGAGCCATTTCACTCGAGACCTAACTGCCAAGACACGTGTCGTAGGGGTCAAGGTTCTAGATTCGTCCTTTCAAACTCAAAAAACTGCTAGGATGCTAGCGTGCCATGCGGACGTTTACGCACCACGCAGGCGTCCAAAGCCTAGGTTTTCCATAAATGCCTTATCAGGCTTCTGTCGTTCTGCCATGTGTCCCCATGGAGTCAAAATTATGAAATTTTGCCTCATGGGACTTTGTCATTAATGCTCTTAAGGTGTCATAAATGCTAGGAAAGATGCAAAAATGTGGAATTGCCCCTAGGTGCAATTCTGTGACATTACATTTTTCCCCCACTTTAGTGCACTCAATTATGGAAAAGATCAGCCTCATTAAAGTGGAGAAGCAAAATTTCACCCAAATTCTAAATTTTATGGGAATACATGCCAGAAAGAGAGACCACAGAGGTCACTGAGGTCGAGCCAAACGGTACCGAGGATACCCCTAGCTTTTGAGCTCAATAATGAACAACACAACGATCGCGAAAAAACTTTTCAAAATTGTATCCTGCAAAACTAAAATTTTGAGTCAGTTTCGAAAAATCAAAAGAAACTACTATGGATAGAAGAATGATCAAGAAAAAAGTCGTTGATTCAAAGGAGAAAAAAAAATCAAGAGGTGACTATATGCCCCCTCCTAAGTTTTCCCCCAACATGGTGGGGTGAAGTCAGGAGAAACCGGGGGGCCATGAGCTCCAGGAAAAATGGGCCCTCGGGGGTCTATATGTACCTAGGTGGGCCCCCCGAAGGGTCATTTTCACTATTCACTACAAGTAGATTGTTGAATTTTGTGAGAGAAAAGTCAAAAAAATATCGAGCAGGAGAGAGTACGAGGTGCTGAGGATAGAGTAGCTACATGATGACATCGCCATGAGTCACGAGGTTGACCAGGTAGGCTTCTTAGTCTCGATCTTTGTGCCTTTTTGCTCATTTTATTGGGTTTTCCATGCTTTGAGGTGCGCAGCCTTCTGAAATGTGCGTCTGCGTCCTCTTTCCGCATTTCCATCTGGGACATGTGCTGGGGTCCCAATTCTGGACTGTTGTCTCAAGGATGCGTTGGCATCCTCCAGGTGATTATGATGGATCCAGGATGCAGGTGCGTCACATAGATGTTTGCATGACGTGCATGGGTCCTTTTGCATAGTTTTCCATCATGATTAGATTTTTGACTTAAAACCTTTTTAATTTCTTGCAGGATTATTCGGAGATTCGAGAGCATCCCAGAGGGTGAGCATTCTAATTCATTCATGAGCAAAGAGACTGTTTGTCCCTAGATGAGGTCGCATATTTGGAGCGAGTCGGTCTTTGGCATGTGTTCGATATGCCAGAGATGTAGTATCATGATAGGATTCTCGCTGCTTTGATGGAGCGGTGGGATGCCAATACCTCCTCTTTCCATCTACCCTACGGGGAGATGACTATTACTCTAGAGGATGTTTATCGGATCCTCGGACTTCCCATCCGCAGATGACTGGTGGCTCTAGATGACACTCGGTTGGTGTGGGAGCGTAGTGAGGGTGTCTGCTACTTCACAGGGCAGACCGATGGTGGTGATGACACTGGTCATATATAAACGCATTGGTATGACCATGTGAGGATGACAACATCGCTGCTATGCCAGGTGATGGTGACGACCATTGCTTTCAAGATCACCATAGACAAGCGAGGCTCGCATCTGCACGGGGGCCTCATCCTGATTGTTAGAGAGATTGTTGAGCACATGGCTATTTTTTCCTTGGGGCATAGCACCTCTACCAGGATCTTGGATGGTATGTGCATTATGAGTACCGTAGTCTCATAGCGTGCACACTTTTGCAGGTGTGGGCATTTTCCCACATTATGTGCACCCGACTAGTCGATTTTCCTCAACGATGACCATATGATGTTTCGATGGCCCACTGGTATGATATGACAAGCCAGTGGCACTTTGGGGACTTACAATTTTGGAGGCTATAGTTTGACACTGTCGCCATGGGGGAGGTTTGCTGGAGACCTCACTACTATTTCAGTATGATTGATGACACTAGGTTCCTATAGTGGAACCATTTTTAGTGGGTCATCGCGTCTTCATCATGGTACCATACTATTAGAGTTGGGTCATGTGATAGTATGGCTATATTTAGACCATACCACCTGACGTGCCCACGTACACCAGGGCGCACTGTAGTGTAGGAAGGGTTGATGACCACCCTCGCCCTTCCATCACATACATCATATTTTCAGACTATGACGAGCCCGATCATGATCTACCAACCATGGAAGAGGTGGATAATGTCGGGGTAGCAGTTGACTTCACCCGATGGTGGGAGAGGCATAGTCCTACTCCCATCTTTGGTAAGGGTGCTCCAGGAGGGGACCCAAGCCCATAGGAGGAGGAGCCCCATCATCTTTCATAGGGCAAGAGGAGACCCCTCCAGTAAGGCAGAGCAAAGGATGAGGAGGATCCGGGACAAGAGGAGGAGGAGGAGGCGATGCCTGTGAGGTTGCAACGATGGAGGAGATCAACTCCCCCCCAACTACTCTTGTTTCATCAGTGTCGACAGCCTACACTATCCCAGTGACATTAGTAATAGCATCTCTTGGGATGACCACTTATACTGGTGACATAGGCCCCAATGTTGATCCACACCCCGATCCCACATGGCAGCAAGGGGATCTAGGTATACATAGTGCATTATTGTTACTTTCTTGCCTTTCGTATTTTTTCTTACTCTTTTTTATTTACATATACATGCCTTGTGATACTGATCCCCTTCTCTATTTTTGTGATTGTAGAGGATGCACAAGGTTGGACTGAGCTTATATCTCAATGTGTTTCAGAGGTGGCCCCTACTGTATCGATCTAGGGGACGGTCCTAGATGCTTATCAACATGTTTCAACGGGGAGACATGCCCCCACTTTTGAGTTGGTGGCACATCTATAGATTGCATATGAGGAGTGGAGTGTGGAGGTGGTACAATTGATTGCGGAGTTGACAACCACTAGGGGACAACGAGAGCAACTATCAAGGGAGCTGTAAACAGTGCTTACCAAGTGAGATGCGACAATGATGAGGGTTGATGCCGCTGAGGCAACACACGTTTCCCTTCAGAGCCACATTGATGAGCTCAATGCGTGACTAAAAGATGTTCAACGGTTGCAATAGGAGCTAACTCAGACAAGGATGGATATTTGTCACTGCAGGGGGAGCTCAGAGGGATACATGCAAGTCTATCTCCATCACACTCACACCAATCCCGATCATAGACCACTATGTAGCCTCCTCCTAGAGCACCAAAGCAGCCCCCAGAGCCAGAGGGATTGGGGAGCCACATGCCCCGAGGATAGGACCCCTATTTTGCATATCATTTTTGTAGATGGATGTAGATATACATACATACTTGTAGATCTTTTGTATAGACACATATCCAACAACCACTCATTTTTTATAGTAGTGACACGATACATGTATATGACATTTGATTTATACATTGGACACATATATATACATCGGTTTCAGTATCATGGCTTTTCTTATGTGTATGCTTTCCATTTTCATACATGCTCATGCTATGGATGGTTTTTTCTTATATGGATGTATGTTTTCATTAGATGCTAATCATGATTTGATTTAACATCTTTATCCACATGTTAATTAAATGCTATTATGATTTAATGATGTGATGTGGTATGTGGATGTTTAGCATAGTGAGACACACATATGTATGCTTTTATACACACACACACACACATGGTCATGTCATAATCACAAAAAAATTCATGACGTGAGAATGGGTAAATGTTAATATATGTAGTATTACTACCTTTTAGGGAGAACACCACATACATGGCACATTAGGACACTATGCATAGTATCGATGAAGATGCATCACGTTAACAGGTTCTTTTAAGGGTGTTCCATCCATAGATGATAACCCATAGGCACCCGAACCGTATACAAAAATCACAATATAAGGACCTAACTAGTTAGGACTAAATTTCCCTTTTTGATCAGGTAGCGTGTTCACATTCCACTATTTTTTCATATAGAACCAAGTCTCCTATCTTGAAGGTCCTAGGAAACACGCCCTGATTATATTGTCTAGATAGTGACCGTTGATAAGATTTAAGGTGTTTGAGGGCCCATAAACGGCGTTCATTGAGCATCTCAAGCTGATGCAAGTGGTTAACCCAATAGGTTTCATCATCAATCACCTCCCTAAGGGAAACCCATAAAGATGATATTTTGTAACTCTAAAGGCATGATAGCTTCGGCGCCATACACGAGGTTATAGGGCATCATTCCTGTCGTCGTGCGGACACTCGTGCGATAAGCCCACAAAGCATAGGTTAACTAAATATGCCAATCCTTACCATGTTTATTAACTGTCTTATGAAGAATTAGCTTGAGCATTTTGTTAGAAGCTTCTGCTTGGCCATTGGATTGCAGATAATACGATGTAGAAAATCTATGTTGTATATGAATTTTTTCTAGGAACTTCTTTACTTCATTTTTTTAAATGGTGTGCTATTGTTAGAAACAAGTGTAGTAGGCAGTCAAAACTGAGAAATGATGTTATTCAATAGGAAGCTACAGACTGTTCGAGCACTCATGGATCGGAGCAGAATGGATTCAACCCACTTTGTGAGATAATCTGTAGTGGTGATAATAAAGGCATGTCCTTTGGAAGAAGGAGGTAATATTTTCTTGATGATGTCTAACCCCCATTTTGTGAACGACCAAGAAGAAGTTTGATTTTGTAGCTCCTGAGTGGGAACGTGGATAAGGAAACTACGTTGTTGACATTGAGGGCAATTTTTGATGAAACTAAAGGAATCTTGTTCCATCATCTGCCAATAATACCCCATGTGTATCCATTTTCTCACTAGGAATCTATCATTGAAATGTCCACCCCAGAGCCTGCATGGGCTTCTTTAAGGGCAAGGGGTATCTCTGCTCTAGTGAGGCATCTTAAGAGCTAGCCGTTATATGCTTTTCAATAAAGAACATTGAATAAGATGACATAGCGGGCTGAAAGATTTCGTATACGAGTGCGATCATTTTTTGTTGCAGCATCAAGAAAAATTTCATTCCTTAAGTAATTGTAGATGCTAGAGAACCACTCTCCCTATCTACATGAAGGCAAACTAGAGACTCAGGTGCAGGTTGATCGGGAACTATTGGGGTTTGCATGACATGTACCATGAAGTGGTATTCCTTTGTATCTTCCTTTGACGGAACCAAGGAAGCCGCACTTGCCATGACATCCACATTTCTATTTTCTCGCCTAGGAATGTTGTTTATTGTAAAAGAGGAAAACTGATTAAGCAAGGACAAAGCGAGTTCTCTATATCAGGACAACTTGCTTTGTTTAGCTTGATAAGTTCTCGTGATCTAATTCATAATAAGCTCAGAGTCACCTATTAACGAAGATGTTTAATTATTAACACAATTGTGGCACACAAATCGGCGATGAGAGATTCATATTCGGCGATATTATTGGTACAAAGAAAGTCTAATCAAAAGGATAGGGGGACCAGTTTACCTTCGAGGGATATCAGGACTACGCCTACTCCAGAACCTGTCTGACACCTTGACACATCAAAGTACATTTTCCATTTGAGGTCATAGTTGATTGTGAAGATATTCTCATCGGGGAATAAATCCAACTTGGGAAAGGAGCGAGGTGAGGGAGCGTCCACCAATTGCTCGGCCACTGCTTGTCCTTTTACCGATTTTTGAGTGAATAATTTTATATCAAACTCAGACAACGACATAACCCACTTCACTAATCTCCCAATAAGGTTGGTGCTAGAAAATAGATGTTTCAAAAGATTTGTTTTTACTATGATGTGAGTCTCAACATGGAGGAGATAGTGTCTCATCTTTTGCATAGTGAATACAAGAGAAAGGCATTGTTTCTCAATGGATGAATAACAGGTTTCACAATCGACCAAGATGCGACTAATGTAGTAAACCACTCTCTCTCTTCCTGCATTGTCATATTGGGCTAGTAGGGCTGCCAAAGCATTTGGTGAGGCAGTGAGGTAAAGCAGGAAGGGTCTATCTTGCATAGCCAACATCAATACAGGAGGATTGGTCAAATAAGTTTTGATGGATTCAAAATCTTTCCGACATTCTTCATCCCACATAAAGCGAATATCTTTTTTTAGGAGACGAGTGAAAGGAAGGGTACAGTCAGCCAATTGAGATATGAATCTGCGAATTGCCTAAATCTTCCCTTGTAAGCTTTGCAACTCAGTGATGTTCCTCAAAGAAGAAATGTTAACAATAGCATCAATCTTATTTGTTTCAACTTCGATCCCACGATAAGAGACTATAAACCCGAGAAGCTTGCCGACGTCAACGTCGAAGATACACTTCTGGGGATTGAGTTTCATCTTGTAAAGTCAAAGCCTTCTGAAGATAAGATAGAGATTCCTCACATGATCTTGATTATTTACATACCTCACCAAGATTTCATCAACATAATCTTATAAGATTTTATGAATGAAGTCATGAAATATCAAGGTCATCGCTCATTGATAAGTCACTCCTGCGTTCTTTAATCCAAAGGGCATGACCACATAGAAAAAGGCCCCCCAAGGGGTAGTGAAGGTTGTCTTGTACTGATCATCTGGATTAATACGGATCTGATTATAACCTGAGAAACCATCCATAAAGGATAACAATGAATGGCCTGCAGTCGAGTCCACAATCATATTTATATAAGGTAATGGAAAGTCATCTTTAAGAGAAGCCTTGTTAAGGTCCCGAAAGTCAATGCATATATGAATACGGTCATCAGGTTTGCTAACAGTCTTTATATTTGAGATCCAGGGAGAATAGTCAATGGGATAGATAAAGCCTACTTTCAATAGCTTCTCTATCTCAGTCTTGACCATTAAGGCTACCCTAGGATTGAACTTTCAGATTTTTTGTTTGACGGGTTTGGCATCCGGACATAGAACAATATTGTGGACCATTATGGATTCATCAATACCAGGCATATCTTCATACATCCAAGTAAAAATATCCAGGTAAGTGTGCAAGAGAGTGGAGTGTTCATCTACTTCCTTGGAAGAGAGGAAATTCCCAATCTTGATTACTTTTTCCGAAGATTTTGCATCAATGGGGATTTTGACAATATCCCCTTTAAAGGGGGAGTTGTGGTCCTCGATCGGGATGAGATATCAGGACATCATCATTGATGTTAGATAGAGGGTCCCCCTCATGAATTCTCAGAACATATTCTCCAAAGTATGCTTGTTTATGTAAGTGATACAAGAATCATTTCTTGTGATGATAAGGAGGTAACGGAGAATAAGAACGTAGAAATTCCCCTAACGCTTCATCTAAAGAGAAGACATCTACAAGAAATTTCTCAGCTCATCCCCTTTCTTCTATCAAGTCAGGATGGACCAGGTTTAATGGTTCATCCAAAATCATATTAACACTCCACCAAGGGTTTTTGTCTAGACTATTCAACAGGACATCCCAAACCCAGGTTGCATTGTCATTGCTTAAAGTGGATAGGTACTTATATTCCTTGCTCGGTACATCCTAGGCCTTTCTACCCATAGCCATACTGAGAGGAGAGTTTATAACCAAACCCATAGCGTGTTTGTAGAGTTTCAGGAGGGGGCGACTCCACATAGAGTGTTTCATTCCACCAATGGACATCAAAAGTTTCTACGGGTGCGGTCCCACTTCCCTTACTCGGCTTGTAAGCATTAACCTCCTTTATGGGGGTAGAGTCACTCTCCAATGGAGGAATAGTTTCTTGGACAGGATCGCACTTCTCCTCCTCAATAGGAGGGTCACTTGTTATCATGTTAGCGGAGCTTGGAAATTCCATAGTAGAGGGGTTCGACTTATACTTCGCTACGAAGGATTCAGAGAAATTCAAGGAACCCTAGTCATTGGCTAAGAGAGCATTTGCTCTAGGGGATAAAGGAGGAGATGGAAGGGATTCACACTCTTTCATCTTAGGTGGTTTGTCTCGGTCGATACTTGCTCGAGGAATAGCTCCTGCAGTAGGTATCAATGAGGAATAAGCCATAGCATCGACAATTAAGGAAGGAATGCAATTCTTGAGAGTGGGAGAGGCTGAATTATGACTAGCAGTGGCTAGAAAACAAATGTGTACAACCTTTGGATCTACTTTAACTGTAACCACTCAATTGTTAGCAACGAACTTCAAGGAACGATGTAGGGTAGAAATTACTGCCCCCATATCATGAATCCAAGGTCTTCCTAAAAGAAGATTGTACGGTAACGGGCTGGGCATTATGTAAACTAATGTAGGCAAAGTAACAGGGCCCAACTGCAAAGGTAACGTTATTGTACCTAGAGCTTGGCTGCCAGCTTTATTGAACCCACAAATATATAAGGAAGAAGCCACCAAGGAAGATGAATCAACTTTAATTTTAGGTAGTAGATCTATACCAGAAACATCGAGGGTTGAACCAGTGTCAACAAGGGTACATCTAATACCGATGTTGTTAATGTTTACTATGATCATTAAAGGTTCTCCTTGTTTCTGCACATCTGAAGGTGGGAGTTCCTGCGGGTGGAATGTAATATTCAGCGAATCCGCTCAAGTATGTGCCATCAACGCATCAACATCTGTAGGCCTAGCCAAGGTGGGTAAGAGAATATTTTGTAAGGATTCCTACAACATCTCTTGATAAACCGGAGCGGTCCGAAGCAAATCCCAAAGTGAGATCTTATCCAGAGTAACACGAAGTTGCTCAACAAGATCGTAATCACTTGGTGCTTTGATCACGGGTTTAGGAGCTGGAGGAAGGTCAGGTTGAGATGAAGGTAGAGAAGTAGGAATTTGGTCTGGCTGCGATGTAGGAACAACAACTTGTTGTTCTAAGTTTTGTAAATTTCTCCTCGTAGGGTATGTGTGCCCTACGACATTATAAGAAGTAGAATTAGTAGCCTTCACAAATCTCGAATATAAATCTGATGGGTTGCTACGACCTGAAATCCCATAGACGGAATGGTCCTTTCTAGGGAATGGTTCAGTTGGAGTCACATAAATGAAGGGTTTCTTAGGGCTTGGAGGAGCCACAAAAACTACTACCACATTTACTGACTCCTCAGCTGGCGAGGAAGGAGTTTGTTTTGAAGATTTATAGATAGGGGAAAGTGCTTCTAAGAAATCATCTAGAGCATCTTCCAACATATCAAAATATCGTTTAGAAAAAGACTTAGCCAACATTATGAGAACGGATCTGACGGTTCACATCAGGTTCACCAAAATGTGATATGAGAGGGATTCGCTGCACATGGGTCTCTTCCTTCTTGAGAGATCACCAAGGAACAAATTTCCATTATACACCTCAAATTGAATAGATAAATGGAATCATGGAGGGGAATGGGAGAGTAGGCTTGAGATCTGAAAGAATAAGACTTCTGGATTCCACTATTTTGGCTGAAGAGCTCTCGGCCAAAAGATGTCAGTGCAGTTCTAGGATGCCAGCGCGACACGCTATTGTCTACAAGATGCACTGGCATCCTAAGTTGTGGAGAACTAAGGAGCTCGGGAAGATAGAATAGAATCTTACTTCTTGATTCAGACCAAGAGACGTGAGGAATCAAGCAATCAACATAAAGCTAAAAACTAAAGGAGAATACAAGACAACTTGAAACAAGATCACTTCCATGCATCTGAATCTTTAGTCAAAGCTTCCTTTTGTAACCTATACACAAAAGATCAAGGGGAAAATGTTGGGGCTGTATAGGGGCCTACCTTAGTTAGACCCCCGTATTGGTGTTTCCACCTCCACATTAGCCAGGTTTGGTAGAGAGTATAAAGGAAATAACAAAGTGTGTGGTGAAAACAAAACCCGCTTCAAAGTAGAGCCCACACCACAAAGTAGTAAATGAACTAGTAGGAAGGAGTGATAAGGAGAGAGAGCGTTACCCACGAGTCAAGACCCTCTTCTGGAGCACACGGGCACACCACAATGTGCTTGCTTGAGAGTTGGTAGCTGCTGGAGGGACCTCAATCTAGCATGGCTTTTCTAGTAAAAGTGCTACTATTCAAGTGTAGAGCTTACCCAAGACTAGAGCAAGTGGTGACAATTCTAGAATTGATAACTTCAAACCCCAAAATGAGGGCCAAAAGGAGTTTTTAATGCATGCAAGGGCGGAATAGAGCTATTTCACTCGAGACCTAACCTCCAAGACACATGTCATAGGGGTCAGGGTTCTAGATTCATCATTTCAAACTCAGAAAACCACTAGGATGCTAGCGCGCCGCGTAGACGTTTGTGTGCCGTGCAGGTGTCCAGAGCCTAGGTTTTCGGGAAATGCCTTGTTAGGCTTCCGTCGTTCCGCCATGTGTCCACATGGAGTCAAAATTATGAAATTTTGCCTCATGGGACTTTATCATTAATGCTCTTAAGGTGTCATAAATGTCGGGCAAGATGCAAAAATGTGGAATTGCCCCTAGGTGCAATTATGCGACATTATAGGTAGTTATTACTCTGGCATCATTTTAGTATGTTTTGTAATCAAAGTTTTCTCATTGTTTTTTTGAAAGTTATAGATTTTGGTGTTTTCTTTGTTTTTTTGTTTGTTTTGTAGAAGGGTGAAGATGATGACTTGTTTATTATGGATGAAAAGTTTATTGCGAACTGTGATGATGGAGTAGGACTTTGTTTGATTCTTTTTTTGAGTTTTTATGATGCTATTTTTTTGTTCTCAAGGGTTCATCAAAGATAATCCTTGCCTACGTTGTATATGCAGAGGCTCGTAGTTCACTTGGTTTGAATATTTTTGATTTTTTATGTTTAGTGAATGCTTTTGGATTTTCAATTTTTTTGACTATTTTAGGATTTTCAATTTTTGACTAAGTTGAAATAAAGCATGATAGAAAACTAGATGGACTGACCTAAGGCCTTAGGAGTTGTTAAGACTTTCCTACGTTGTAAACAAAGAGACCATGTACACTAGTAGAATTTGGCAAATAAATGACTAGGTGACTAAAAAATTTAGTCACAACAACTAACAATGACTAAATTCTACTATTTTTTGCAACACAACTATAAATGACTAAATAAATGACTAATTTGATCATCGGGTAAAAAAACAACTAAATAATTAGTCACACAAATAAAAATGACTAAATAATTAGTCACAAAAATTGGTAATTTCCCTCTTCCCCGCCATTTAAAATTTTCATTACAATTAAAAGTAATACCACGTAAAATATTTCCCGCCTTTATCCTTCACAGGGAAGGGTTTCTCCTCAACACTACAAGGAACAAAGATCAACACCACACAAAACTAGATCCGAACACTAAAGGAAACCTGTAAGTATAGCCTAGAAGTCATTCGCACATCACCAAAAGTTTCAATGGAAGCATATGCCATTATTTCCAAAGCGGAAGGCTCCAACGTTAATTCTAGATTGTTTGGATGCCCTACAACTGTGTCTTTTAGGGAATCCCCATGAAATAGAAGTTTAGAGGTATTGCATGGTGAGGCGTCTATGAGGAAAATTAAAATGAAGGGGTCAATTTTTATGGCGAGCTGGCAAAGGTTGCAGATTGAAGGCTTGTGGGGTTGGTGGTTGGTTTGGTTATAGATTTGATCATTTGCACTGGGGAAAGAAAGCTTAAGGAGTCTGATGAATATGGTAAGGTTTTGGTGCTCATTGATCAGCTTGTATCGTGGCAGAGGCAAAATGGTGCTTTGAGTTTTGAATTTTCTATTTGGGGTTTGAGGCAGAACGAAATAAATTGATTGTGATTAACTCAAATTTTTGGGTCTATCTTATGGGCGCTTGTTTATATGGGTGAGGATTGTTTATTGTGCTAAAAATATTTTTATTTGTCAATGTTGAACTTACATAGTTGACTGAATTATCCCTTTTTTGTACTTTTAGTCACTTCTCCCTCCTTTTTCATTATGTGAACCTTGTTTAGATTATTGAGTCATGTTTTTCAGTAGTGTTTATAGGTAGATTATGGATGTCTTGAAAGAGTAGATCATAAGATAAATTTGGGCTTTCTTTGATACTCATAAATAGTTTGTAAAAATAATATTTTTATCTTGTGCAGGTTGCATTAACAGTGGATATTGGAAGATTTTTTGTGGGATATGGGGTTAGCCTTACTTCCTATACAATATGTCTCCTTTCTATATAAGATTAAAAGGGCTAATATTTATCCTCTGAATATATGGGTGAATCAACATCAGTATTTATATAATATAGCTAACCATGACTCATTTTTATAGCATATATAGCATTTTGAGGTCTAAAAAAGGTTGATTATGTTTTTTTTTTGGAATTTCTTTTAATTCCCTTATTTTTAAATACCTGGATAGGTTTCTATCTACATAGCTAAAATAACTCCCAAGAACTTGAGAGGAGCACTCACAAATACAAATCAGGTCAGAGTCTTTAATCCACCTTTTCCTTTTGTTAGTAGATAGGTGAGAACATGATTAAAATAGATAGAATTATATCAGTTAAAAGTTAGAAGAAGCATCATTGCACTTTATTATGCTCAAAATAAAGTGTTCCTATATGAAAATCTAAGTTTCATTGTTGAATCCTCTAACAATTGTCAATAAATGCTTGTATATTAATAATATACCTTCTTGGAATGTTTATGTACACACATTGACCTAAGTGGCTATCAAATTTTATCTTACTTGACTAATCCTTTTGTGTCTTTTTGGTGCAGGGGCACCATCACCTTGGAATGTAAGGGAGAGAGCCTTGAAGGTTCATAAAGTGATTTGAAGATCTTTTAATCATTATGCAACGAGGAAGTTGCAAAATATGCCAAAATAAGATGTAATGTAATAAGTTATCCATTTATGTCATGTTGGCAATGTGATCTAGGTGGATAGGATATAGTGTAGGTTTGGTTTTTATGCTTTTCCTTATGAATAAGGTATTAATGACCATTTGATATGTATTGAAATGCTTTTGGGGTCTTATTAGGTCAGTTAAGAAGAGTTTATAAAGCAAAGTTGTAAAGGGGTGGTCATTAAGAACAAAATTGGCAAATTGCCTTTTTAGAATTAAGTAAAAGGGTGTTTAAAGGAAGTTGGTCAGTTTCTAAGGTATTTTTGAGTTAGATTGATTATAAATATTATGCAAATTCCTAAAGGGAGGTTTCTTTTTGAAGATTGGAATCTATAAAAGAAAGAAATTTCCTTAATTATGTGTTTTTCCAAATTTTTCTTGATTTCCTAAACTTTGTAGGTATGGTATGGATCTGTATAGTCAATTTTGGCTCTGAAAGTATTTTGAATGTGTAGATATATGATTTAGCTTCCCAATGAATTTTGTTTGAGGGTTTGAACGTTCATATTGAGGGAGAAATCACTGCTTTTCTAAAACTGCTTGTTTACCTTGTTTTTGGGGTTTTGAGAGGAGTCAAAATGGCATTCTAAGACTTACACCTACTGTGAGGACCTGTAACTTAGTGGATAGGCTTAGATAGGCCCAATAAACATGTTCATCTTTTTTTTGTGCAGAGTAGGTGATTTTCATGACTTTCTGGGAGTTTCTGGGGTGGAATCCATTAGAAAAGTGCATGATTTGATGGGGACAGTCTTGAGTCTGATAAAGGGAAGTTAGGGATGGATATCTTATGAACTTTTAAGAATGTTGGGGGTAAAATGTGAGTTTCTAAGTTGGTGGCGTGGCCTGGGAGGCTGTGGAAGCATCATATTCAATAAACCCTCATGAATTGTGCCTAAAACAAGGTTTTTCAAGTTTGGCAAGTGTTTGTCCGTACTAGTGGAATTATTTTATGATTTTGGAGGCTTGAAGGCATATGAATTTATTCCCCAAGGTTTCATGGTCATGTGATAGGCTTAAAGGCACATTTTTTTGTAAAATACGCCTAATTAGCCTAATTGATTCAATCTAGGAAGGGTGATTTTGGGGAGTTGGTCCAAAGGACTTGTATTTGAATCTGACATATGTGTTATAACCTTGAAATGGGTATCTAAAACCATCAATATTTTGTCTGGTGTTTTGGATAACATATGAGTTATTGGGAAAAAACTGAGTTTCCAATGCTACTAGGGTTCAAGGAGTTGTGAAATCATGTTTTTGTTGGTTGTGAGGCTTTGAGGGTTGTTAAGATTATTCAAATAGGTCTTATAAATCTTGTTAGATTCCTCTTAAAGGCAGGTTGTCAGATTGATTGGGTTTTAGCCTCCTGGGTCTGCATCACTTTTAATGAATTCATTCTTTTGTATTTTTTTGTTTTAGATAGAGGTTATTGGTTCTTAAACATGTTCTTTTATTTTAACATTCTTGAATAATTTACTATGAAATTCATCATTTGTTACATTACTTGTAAAATATGTCCTAAATTCTCACTTAAGAAATCATAATTTACTCCACTTTTTTAATCATGATTTGGTTCCCTTAGTGTTGTGTGTATGGTTGAATTGATTATATCTCTTCTTAGAGAATATACAAATCCCATCAAGACATTGTATGCTCAAACATTTACAACTTTTGTCAATTGATTATTGAGATTGGTCACTATGTTTCACTAAATGTGCTTTAGAGCATGGTTTAATACTATATTTTTGGTATGTTTTACATGTTTGAGTTATTTTGTCTTGGTTTAAATTCCTTGGTCCTCCATTTTGTAATCCTCATTTTTGTGAACTTTGAGCTCTTTATTTTTTATGTGTTTTCTTGGTTTAGTATCTATTTAATTCTATTAAATTTAGACTTTTTAATGGGTTGGAAATTAAATAACTAGAAATATACTTTTTCACTACTCTTAGCTATTTTTCTCATTTGCAAATTTATTTTCAAACATGATTTATGATTTTTTGACTATATTTTTCTAATTGAACTAAGTGTTTGATGAGTTCTACTAAGTTTTTCTTTAAATAGATCATTCAAATGGAAAGTTGAGAAAATTTGTGTACTTGATCTACACACAAATATATATCTAGTGACCTATCTAATTGTTTTTCCTCATAACTGAACTATCCTTAGACATTTTGACCTTCTTTTGTTCCTAAATGTTGCATATAGGTCAAGCTAGATTGGTTTTTGGGATTTGTGTGCTCAAGAAAATAAAATTTGATATCAACATAAAAAAAGCTCTTTCTCTTTCTCCTTGTAGTTTACATAAATATGTTAAATTTAGGAGTAGATTTAAGGTTTACATGTTAGAATTTAGACTATAAATTTAATAAATGTGTCCTATTCTGAATGTTCAATTCTTGTAAGATTGCAAGTATTTTTTATTGCTGAAATTTTGACATGTAAATTCTTGAGTCTATATTGAATTAGTTGAAGAAATCTCATTTTGTTGATTTATGATCAACTACAATAATTCTTTGTCTTAGTTTTTTATCTCAAGTTATAGGAGAGGCATAAAAAGTTTTTACCTTGCCTAAGTCAGTGTGTCAAACCACACATTTTTTGTTCTCTACAACGGATATTTGATCCTCCTTCATAAATGAATGAGTTCTTAAGGTGTTCAACTACCTTAACTTAATCTCTACAATTTCACCTTTACATTACCTAACATCTATGACTAGTGGATATTTAATTCCTACAAGTAATCCACTTTGATCTAAGGGGCATAAGTAGTCATGCATACATTAAGTCATGGTACCAAATGAGGGGAGGGAAAATTATCTAAGTTTAGTAAAGAAACATGTAAAAAAAGTAAACACATTCACATTGCCTACAAATAAATAAATTATTACAAATCAAACTTCTAATTATATATCTATTTCAATAGTTGATTCTATGTTAAAATGTTGAAATATATCTACAAGAGAATAAGGCATCCATTAGTTGATATTTTGGTAGTGGTCATCATGGTACTAGTTGACCAGTGAGCTAAAAATTGACTTTGATGAGGGATTTTAAACAATGACCTTGTCATTAAGGACCCAAACATGTTTATATTGTTGATACGTATCCTTATCACTTCATACTCCATTTCTAGGATATCATGTATTAAAGCCTATAGAAGGTTTTGTTGCACTTAAGACTAAAATGTTTATTAATTATCTAGAAAATGAACTTCATTATGGTTTTGGCCAAGCTTATCTAGCAATAGCAACAATATTGGGAGATTCATGCATAACAACCAATTTTGAGATTTGACATAGGATTTCCACCTATAGTGAAAAGAAATATAGAAAATAACTAGCCAAATTCCAATTACAATGTGAGCACTATGTCTAATGAAGCAAGTAAAAATAAAAATATATAATTTCAAAAATGCTTGACAATAAAAAATTCAAATAAATTTTCTCTAACCACCAAAATATACAACAGGAACTCATTAAATTTCCCCAAAACTGTCCATTAATGTACATTTTGTAATAGAAATCATGATGCTCGAAGAGACATTCAAAAAATGCATATTGATAACATAAATATTTTAATATTTATTAAGAATTTAGATGGATGCCTCTAGAATGGAAGAAAAAATAATGGAGGACATTGCAAACAACCAAACCATTTGTTCATGATCAAACATAAAAAGTTCAATATCATCATATCCTAAATTAAGGACTGCACAGATTGAGATATCCATAGAAATAAATTATTAAAAGCGTCTAGTTCCATAGTTGTAGTGTGTAGCTTAGTCAAATAACCATACTACAATATAAATGAAGGTATTTAAAATGAAGGTTGAATAGGGAAATTGAACTAGTAGACATGTATGTAAAATGTGGAAGCATTGACAAGGCAAGTGAACTATTTGACTAAAATGTGTTCTCATTGAATGCCACAATTGAAGGATATGCACAAAATGGATTTGTTGAAAAGGATTTAGAAACTTTCAAGCAAATGCAATAGGTGGGTGTAGAGCCAAAGTACATAGCATCCTAACATTTTTTTAAGAACTTATTAGTTATTGGTGTTGTGTATTTTGCAAAGTTGAGATTGATCATTATTAGCATTGGGATGAATTATGAAGAAAAAATATATAGAATTAGTCTCTTTTGTCTGTTGAATAAATTTGTGTTAATCCCCTTCAAGGATCTAGTGCACCTATTTGGAGGCACATGAAACAAGAAGTCAAATATCTTCAGTCATAAGGTATCAAACAGTCTAGTCCATGATTCAATATCAATAACATACAAAGATATTTTTTACTTTTAATAAGAGTTGTTATTAGAATTGGGCCATATGTACTTGGAGTATCCCCTACAAAAGAATTTTATTAGTCTAGCCATAAAAAAATCTCTTAGATTTTCATGTATGTCTAGCAGGGCACTTGTAACTATAATATATGACAAAAAAATCCTTGTTGTTATGCTTTGATGGATATCCCTTTGGATATCTAATGTAGTTCACATTATTATAGTGCAAGCCTATTTTTCAAATTATTTCATTTAGCATCACCAATATTCTCCATCAGAACATTGTCCCTGTTTAAAATGATGGAAATGGTTCACATCTCTCAGAACAATTTTGTCATTATGTATATGCTTGATATGATACTCACTATACTCTATTACCTTTGATAGAAATATAATCTAAAGATGTTTTAAAGAGAGGTCTTATTTGTTGAGTAAATTTTGCAGGGTGCTATAAACTTTGCACCGATGATGTCTCAAATGGAGGGTGGTTGTCCAGTTGATTACAATGTCATCATGGATCTCTTTCTTCAGGTAATTGCTTTCTAGTTGTAAATTCATATATCTTCTTCCTATTGATAAATAGTTTATGATTTTTGATATGGAACTCTGAAGTTGAGGTGACATTAAACTATTGCTCTCAATGCAATTTTTTTTGTTATATTATTATTTCTTGCAGTGCTTGTATTGGGTGTAGATTCATGCATCAAGTTGTTTGAATAGTTCAAGTCTTATGAAGGGCTATATTTCTTCTTGGGTGCATATTTGAGCTCCAAGTGATTTGAATTTGGATTGTCACTTGTATCATTTTGTCACTAATATTCATTGATCTATTTGAGGACCTATAATTTTGTAGTAGCTTGGGAACCTTGTACTTATATGGTAAACTATATTTTCAATGTCATTGGCAGTGAGGATCCTGATATTCACTTCAAATACATTGAAGCAACAACCAAAACTAGACAAATCAAGGAGGTGGAACATGTAACCAGAGAGTCAAACTTCTATGATGCTCAAAACACAAAGAACTTTCTTATTGAAGCAAGACTTCTAGATGCTCATCCACAGATAAATTTTTGAGATCGGTTTGGATTTGTCCACTGTCACGTTCAGTAAAGCTTATCAGCCAAGGTATATGTAGAACATAGTTCTTAGTCCATATTGAGTATTCATGGTGTGAAGTCTGTAGATGAGTCTTTCATAGGACCCTTAGGCTTAATTTTTAAGTAGTTATTTCATGTTTTGGAGCTGTATAAGAGAAAAATAAAGCATTGTAAATCAGTTTTCTCAATCACAACACTAAGAAATACACTTTCTAACACATTTTTCAAAGCAAAGACATATTTAAGTCTTGTATCTACTATAAGAACACCTTTTCTCAATAAAAAATCAATATTTTTCCTTCTTAATAGTTGTTTCATTATGTGCAAATGAATGATTGATTATGTTTTTCTATGTTTTATGTTTAAACCTCAAAAGAATTGTCTCATTTATAGCACTTTTAGGCACAAATCAGTTGTTACAAAAATAATTAAATAAACTACCAATTGACTAAATAATCTACCAATTGACAAAAATTAATGAATAAATATGACTAAATATTCTACCAGCTGACATAAATCAATGAATAAATATACTACCAATTGATAAAAATCGGTGAATAAATATGACTAAAAATATACTACCAAATTGATCAATCAAAACAACCAATTAATGATTGGCAATAAACTACTAATGGTCACGTGACCAAGCTCAATGAATAATATGACTAAATCAATGACTAAACATACTACCAAATCGATCAAGAGTAAGTGCACCAATCTATGACACAATTTAGGTGCCAAAATGAAAAAACATCCAAAAAAAGGCCGAAATAATCCATTTGGCACTTTTTTTAAGTCATTTGGCATGTGCCAAATTTGGCATGTGCCAAATTTGGCATGTGCCAAATTTGGCATGAACCAAATGTAAAATTTAACATAAAAGCAAAAAAAGGGGTTTCAAACCCTCACATCTCTTCAACCTGCGGCTTGAATTGGAGGATTTGAGGTCTGCAACTCGCGCTCACCAAATATCCTCCATTGTTTGCATCCTTAGCTTACCATTTTCCACAAGGATGCCTCCAACACATCGAAGAGGTCAAAGATTGCTAAGAGGTATGTATTTTTATTCTTTTTATTTCGAATTTGATTTAGAATGCAAATTTAAATAGGTTTTATAATAAAAATTTGTTCTAATTCTTAGGGAATGAATCTCCACCTCGAAACATTGAGAATTCAGAATCACCCCCTCATGAAGAGCCTCCTATACAAGAACAACCTGAAACCCCTACATCAATTCATAGGCATCCTCAAGGAACACAAGAAAATATTCAAAATCAAATTGAAAACAATAAAAGAGACATTCAACAATTAATTGGAAAATTAACTAAGAAGGTCGAAACCCACCCTTATAGGAGATGGATTGTTGAATCATTGAAGTCAATTGTAACTCATGTAGGATAAATGAGCGAGCAAATGAATTTTTGGTCAAATAAGAGGCATGAGATGAGACAATTTTATGCTAGTGGTTTGCCATATGTAGATGTCAAAAAACAAAAAAATAGCAAAGCCGACTTGTGTGCCCAATTTATAGACCCGAGAACCAATGAACCTTTGTCTCATGCATGCAAGAGGTTCCCCATCCATTGGTGCCACCACAAGTTAATTAAAAAAAAAATTTGGGAGCGGTGGTGGATGGTATTTGACCAACCTCCATGCAATAACCATGAGGTGCTGCAATACTTTTTGAGGAAACTCTATTGCGAGTTTGTCCTTAATAAAATGCCAAACTATTTTGACATCTTAGGATTTTAGGGTAGAGGTGGGGGCTCCACACATGATAGAGCTATTGCACGATTTAATCCATAGTTGGCACCGAGAGCCTTGGCCAGACCCATGGTGGAGCATGTCATTGTTCCTTCCATTTCTAAGGACAGTGTAGAAGTGGACATGCTGAAATCGATTGACTCACTCACCCAAACCATTTTACAGTGTACGAGTCCTCTAGTAGAGCCTAGTGTGGAGGAGATGTGTAGGCCTTGAGTTCCACCCCACCATTGTGGCACTTGTGGTGTTTTTTTCACATATGATTATTAGAGTGCTTGCGATGTAGCTACACAACCTACATCAATTGTAGAGGTGATGGATTTCACAACTGATATTCTGAATGATACATTCAACATTGTGACTCAAGTAAAATTTAGCAAGTTATTTTAATGTTGTTTATTAAATTATATTTTGAAATTTAAGAATAACTAAATTATTAGAATTTTGATATGATGAAATTTCAGGGTCGCACTGTTCATGAGGCATATTCCTACATACCCTTATACATTCTCGACAATGAGTCCAAAGGTATGCAACTAGTATTAAAGTTATTATTATTGCATTTGAACAGTTGAATGTTATATTTGAATGTTTGTCTCATAAAATGCTTTGAATTTCAAACAATTTTTTGGTGCACCTTCTTCCTCCACACCTCACAATTCATATCCTCAAACAACTTACACTCAGGTAGCCTTTATTCATTAATGGTGTTGTAAAACTATGTTAGCTAGTTTTCATAATTTTACGTATATACAAATCTAAAATATTGATGAGAAACACAAATATTGCATTTGTATTCCTTGATCATGTCACATTATGTTCTCCTAATTTAATTTTTGTTTCTTTATTCCTTCCTAATCCCATACCATTAACATTTAATAGTTCATCCTATTTTCTATGATCTCCTCCTAGCCCATCCCACTAATATCTTCTAGTCCATGCTATGTGTCATTATGTCCTTCTACTCCCATCTTATTGTACCCATTATTATTTCACCCTAGATGTTCCATGATCCCCTGTGTTCCACCTTGTGTTCCTTTATATCATCCTATGTTATACCATATTTATCCACATTTCATCCTAGATAACTCTTCTCTATTATTGCTACACACAGGTCAAGTCCGCACTCCATGTACTATAGTCAAACCCTAGACACCTCCTAATTCAACCTATGTTGCATTATTCCCTAATAATCGCATCCCATTAACCTCTAATTTTCCACCCTATATTTTGTTATCCCATCCTAGCCCATCCCATCAATATAGATACTAGTCCATCCTATGTTCCATTAATCCCTTTGGTCTAGGGGCACCACTATTTTCTATGTTTCTTCATAAATTTTCTGATAGGAAAGGTGTGATAGGATGTTTGAGTTGAGTTCTTGAGTCTTAATTTAAGGTCCAATGTGACCATTCTATTGTAATTGATCAACTTTGATGGGCTTTTGTATTCATCTTGTAAGGTTTGCAAATCATGTGGAAGGAATTGTCAAAGTTGACAAGGGGTGTCAAGGTAGATAAGGATGATGTTTTTTAGAGTAATTCATATTTTATTAGTTGAATAAGGTCTCATTAGACTATTTTTAATAGTTTAAGTGTTTAAGAGGGTCTAGGAAACAATAAAGAGTCAAAACTTGAAAGTGCCAAATTTGTGAGTTGCATAAATGCAACAAATTTGTAATGCAATGGTCATGAGAGGTTTAAAAAGTATTTGTAAGGAATTTGGGCATTGTTTTGATGAGGATAAGCCTTTAAAAAGGAATAAAAAATTGTTTTGTAATGTTGGCTTGAAGTTTGAAGCATTGGCAATAAGAATATCTCTGTTTTTCATCAAATTTTTGAGTTTCTTGTCATTTACAGGCTTGTACGAGCCCGTATAGTTTGATTATTCCATGTAAATCATTTTAATTTGTGGTGGTAGGTGTTAAAAATATTTTGGAACAGGTTTGAGGGAGATCCATTGTGATTTGTGGTAAATATCCTTGTTTTCCTGTGACAGCCCAAGGACACCCTGTTTGAGGGTTTTGTAACCAAAATCATGATTTAAGGGCCCTTACATTGATTGTACCTACTATAATGGTCCCTAGGGAGTCTAAGTAGGTTGTAGGTTGCATGATTAGAGTTGTGGAGAAGGAACTAAGGAGATAAATTTGTTGTCTTGATGAGTTTTGTGAAGAAACACACTTGAAGATGGAGCCTTGGGTCTAGGGTTTGTGGAAATCAATGAGAGTGTGGAGTGTTTTCCAACTTTTGAGAATATTGGGGTCATAATATACATGTCTGATTCAATGACATGGTCTGGGAGGTTATGCAAGTGGAACTTTGAATAAACCCTCTTGACTTGGCATGAAATTGAGGGTTTTGGTGTTTGCTATGTTGGAGGTGTCAACCCTAGGGGTTGATTGTGGTTTTAGAGGTTTGAGGGCATAGGAAATGTTTCCCCAAGGTTTCAAGGGTTTGTGTTAAGTTTAAAGGTATGTTGCTTTGTAAATCTGGCCTAATTCATTGCTTAGGACAACGTTGAGGATCTAATTTCAAGGGATTGGTCCAAAAGACTTGTATTTGGTTAAGAGATATATTGTATAAATCTGAAATGGGTATCTGAATCCACCTTCTAATTGTCAATTGTTTTGGAAAGAATGGGAGTTAAAGGCCAAAAACTGAGTTTGCACTACTGTTAGGTTACATGGGTGAAAGTGAGAAATTACACTACTGATTGTTGTCAAGCTTTGAGGATTGTTTGGATTACTCTAATAGGCCATTTTAATCTTTTTAGATGCCTCTTCAAGGCAAGTTGTCACTTTGAATGAGTTTGAGCCCCCTCTTGCATCACCCTTCTATTCCCATCCCATTACCCTCTCTTATTTCACCTTATGTTCCATTATCCCCTCTTGGTCTTTATATCAACATGATACTTGAGATATTGTTTCATTTGTAGTTGTTGACAAGAGACAACCCTGGTGATGTTGGTGGAACGATGGACCATGGAGTTGCTGCAGCAATAGCTAGTTTTGATCCATTGAGAGAGGTATGGAATAGATTAGTTGATTTGATATTATATTTTCTCTTTTATGGTCTATTATAGAAAATTTTCACGATAATTTTAGGTAGTTTAATTTCTATCTTGATGGTTGCTACAAATGGTTGTCACTCTAGATCATGGACGTGGTGATGCTGTAAATGTGCATGATGACTATATGTATGTAGTAAGTGATTATATATTTCGTTATATGCCATTCCACAATTCAATTTCTATGTATTAACATCTTTACTTTTTATTGTATCAGTTGAAGGTCCAGAGTGAAGAGAGGAGGACTAGCAAGCGTGTTTGAAAGACCAAAGAAGCAACAGTCACTCCATCCAGCTAAATTTCAAAGGAAGCACGGGATCTATTTCCTTCCCCTAGAGGGAAATGACTATGTATTAGGGTTGTTTTTTGTATGCCTATGTGGCATTTTAGAACATATGTTTTGTACTATCGATATATACACGACATTTTATGTCCATATGGCTCCTTTGTACTAAGCTTGTATGGTTTTTTTGGATATATTGTATATACTTTTATCAATATATGTGATTGTATAGCCTTTCGGATTTTTGATTAAAGAAAATCTTATTTTTCTACTACCATTCTTGAATGATGTTATCATGTGTATCATGTAAATTTTATGCTTGAATGTTGTAGGCATGGATTTGTTTTCCATCTAATGCTTAATTAATTACTACCGAATGCTCAATAAGCCCCATCTAAAGCGTATTGTGTAAATAAGCTCCATTCATGGTGGTTTGTATCCTTTGGAATGCTTCAATTACTTGTGCCTCACTTATTCACATGTATGCTTCACTTATTCACATGTATACTTCACCTATATTGTGTGTATTCATGTGTATGCTTCATGCTTCCAATGCATAGCAGAAAAAATCTTTTGGGAAAAAAATGACAAACCAAAAGTATAAGAGTTTTTGAAAAAATCAGGAAAATTTGTAGAACAAGAGATAAAACCTTTTTTTTTTTTAAATTGAAAGGTATTTCCATAGCATATAGAGATATAGAGAGCAAATAAAATAAATATTTTAACTAATGAATTGTAAAAAATGGATTTTTGTAGTTTATATTCATATCATTGATTACATTGCATTGCACATCTTTCAAAGTCAAAGCATTACTTCACTTTGCATAACTAATAACTAGATGTTGATACATGACAAAATTTCAATTACAATATAGTTTGTACAAAGTCAACCTAAGCAGTTATGCAATTTCTTCACATTACATAACTAATAACTAGGAGCAGCTGCCAATTACATTTTCTTATCATGGCATTCTATGAGACCAATTTTCTTTGAGGTATTTTTTCAAATAGTTCACTACCTTTTCTATGTTACCACATTTTGCATACATGTCTACCAAAACATCTTTTCAAATAGTTCACTACCTTGTTGCTATGGCTAAAAGCCTAAAACAAGTGATTTCAAACAATCTATGGATGCTTCAAAAAAATATATGAAAAGAATAATAGTAAGCAATAGCATAGACAAGGCAATGAATTGTTGAAAAAATGCATCAAAGAAATGTGGTGATGGAATGCCATGACAAGCCATAGACAAGGTAGTGAACTAGTTCAAAAGATGCCTCAAATAAATGTGGTCTCATGGTGATGGAATTCCATGACAATCAAATTGCTTTTGATTGTCATGGCATTCCATCACCATGAGACCTCATTTTTTTGAGGCATTTTTTGAAAGAGTTCATTGCCTTTTCTATGTTACCAAATTTTTCATACATGTCTATCAAAGCATTATATCAAACAGTTAATTGCCTTGTTGCTATGGATAAAACCCTAAAACATTGATGCAGTAGGGGAGGTCATGCAATCTCACTAAACACAATTCCAATCATTAATCACAATCCTCAAGTCACAAATCCTCACAACTATGGATTGTCATGAAATTCCATCACCATGAGACCACATTTCTTTGAGGCTTTTTTTCAACCAATTCATTGTCTTGTCCATGCTACCACATTTTTTGTACATGTTTACCAAAGCTTTTTATTAAACAATTCATTGTCTTGTTGCTATGGCTAAAAGCCTAAAATGGGTGGGTTTATTGAAAATCCTATTCCCACAAATCATAACACCTCACCAATGCATCAAACATGCTTAAAATAACATGCACATGCTTAAAATTCCCTCACAAACTACTTCCCCAAAGGATTTCAACCATTTCCACTCTTAAACCACTAAATTTCACAAAAACTCATCAAATTGCCAACTAGGGCATCACACCAAACCACTCAACTCACCTCCCCTGCTCCAGAAACCATGAACATATGTTCCCTACCCATAATTATGCCATTCCACTGAGTTGCAGTAGGATATAATGGCTAAAACGTCATTTTTACACACTCAACTACTTGCATTTGACAACTTTTCCCCAAGCGAGAAATTGCCACCACGGGAAAAGGCCTCCAAAATAGCAAAAACTAAGAGAGATTATTGTAGAGGGGCCCAACATGATCCCATAGGCTCAGATGAGAGGTTTCTAAGCATCACGATGTCCAAATACGAGCATTCTAAAGTTCACATTCATTTTACATTTTGGACTCTTAAGGGATTATGTCGATTGAATGTAGCTCAGAGTGATTCCACGTGTTTCAATGGGAAAGAGGACCATACCTAGTGTAAATGTACCCACCCAAACGTGTTGGAACAGTCTGTATGGTTACACAAGTTGTAGAACGAAAATTGCACCACTTTGCAACTTTCAACTACTTGCATTTGACAACCTTTTCCCCAAGCGAGAAATCGCCACCACGGGAAAAATCCTATGAGATAGAAAAAATTGAGATAGGTTATTGTAGAGGGGCCCAACATGATCCCATAGGCTTAGATGAGAAGTTTCTAAGCATCACAGTGTTTGAATATGAACATGTTGAAGTTCACAACTATTTTGCACTTTGGACCCTTAAGGGATCGATCTGGTTGAACATAACTCAGAGTGATTCCACGTGTTTGGGTGCAAAAGAGGACCATGAATAGCATAAAAATACTCACTCAAATGTGTCGGTACAATCCATTTGATCATACGAGTTATAAAACAAAATTTGCACCACTTTGCAACTTTCAACTACTTGCATTTCACAACTTTTTCCCCAAGCGAGAATTCACCACCACGGGAAAACGCTTCCGAGATAGAAAAAACCGAGAGAGATTATTGTAGAGGGGCCCAACATGATCTTATAGGATTAGATGAGAATTTTATAAGTGTCATGGTATCCAAGTAATAACATGCTGAATTTTTCAACCATTTTGCACTTTGGACCCTTAAGGGATCGATCTAGTTGAACGTAGCTCAGAGTGATTCCGCATGTTTGGGTGTGAAAGAGGACCATTCCTAATGTAAACATACCTATTCGAATGCATTGGAATAGTTCATTTGGTCACACGAGCTACAGAATGAAAGTTGCACCACTTTGCAACTTTCAACTACTTGTATTTGACAGCTTTTTCCCCAAGTGAAAATTTGCCACCACAGAAAATGTCTTTGAGATAGAAAAAATTGATAAATTTTATTGTAGAGGGGCCCAACACAATCTCATAGGATTAGACTAGATGTTTCTAAGTATCATTGTATCTGAGTAATAGCATGCTGAAGTTTGCAACCATTTTGCACATTGGACCCTTAAGGGATCGATTCGGTTGAACATAGCTCAGAGCGATTCTGCATGTTTGGGTGCGAAAGAGGACCATTCCTAGCGTAATAATACCCACCCGGATGCATTGGAATAGTCTTTTTGGTCACACGAGCTCCAAAATGAAAGTTGCACCACTTTGCAACTTTCAACTACTTGTATTTGACAACTTTTTCCCCAAGTGAAAATTTGCCACCACAGGAAAATTCCTCCGAGATAGCGAAAACTAAGAGAGGTTATTGTAGAGGGGCCCAACATGATCTTTTAGGATCAGATGGGAATTTTCTAAGCATCATGATATCCAATTAATAACATGTTGAAATTTGCAGCCATTTTGCACTTTGGACCCTTAAGGGATCGATACAATTGAACGTAGCTCAGAGGATTCTGCATGTTTGGGTGCAAAACAGGACCATGCCTAGCATAAACATACCCACCTATATTCATTGGAACAATCTGTTTAGTCACATGAGCTGCATAACGAAAGTTGCACCACTTTGCAACTTTCAACTACTTGCATTTGACAACTTTTTCCCCAATTGAAAATTCGCCAACACAGGAAAATGCCTCTAAGATAGAAAAAACCGAGAGAGGTTATTGTAGAGGGTCCCAACACAATCTCATAGGATTAGATGAGAAGTTTCTAAGCATCACGGTATCCGCGTAATAGCATGTTGAAGTTTGCAGCCATTTTGCACTTTGGACCCTTAAGAGATCGATTTATTTGAACATAGCTCGAAGCAATTCTATGTGTTTGGGTGCGAAAGGGGAATCATGAATAGCATAAATATACCTATTAGGATGCGTTGGAACAGTCTGTTTGGTCACACGAGCTGCAGAATGAAAGTTGCACCACTTTGCAACTTTGAACTACTTGCATTTGACACTTTTTCCATCAAGTGAAAACTAGACACCATAAGAAAATGCCTCTGAGATAGAAAAAACCAAGAGAGGTTATTGTAGAGGGGCCCAATGTTATCTCATAGGTTTAGACAAAGATTTCATAAGCACCATGGTTTACGAGTAATATCTCGTCAAAGATTGTTGCCCTTTTGCACTTTGGACCCTTAAGGGATCGAGCCGGTTGAACATAGCTCAGAGTGATTGTGCTCTCTTTTCAATGGAATCAGGTGGGCAACAGACTTAACTCTGTTTTATTTTTGGTTTGGTTGGATTTTAAGTGATTTTGTGCATTTTAGAAACTGATTATTGAGGGTCGGTCTGTATACCCTGTTTTAAAGGTTTTGAGTGCATTAAAATGTCGTATTAAGCCTTCCACCCATTGTATGCTTTTGTAACTAAATGGAAAGACTTAGTTAGGGTTATAAAACATGTGTGCAAGGGAGGTGAATAGAGGTTTTTTAGGTGATGCCCTAGATGTCAAATGGTGCATTTTTTAGTGGAAAATGATGGTTTAGTGCTAGGGTTTGAAGAAATATTTGGGGGTAGCGATATCTCTTGAACTTTTAAGCTTGTGCAAAGCCTTTTTAATGTGTTTCAAGCTTTGGTTAGCTGTGGGAAGATTTGGAGTATGGTTTTTCAATAAACCCTTACCTAACTTGTGAATGAAGAGGGTTTTGGAGTTTGTTATGTTAGAGGGCTTATCTCGCCCTAAAAGTGGAGGAATTGGTGGTTTGGTAGACTGGTTAATGCTACCCAATGGTGGTTTAGCAGACTAGTTAATGCTGCCCAATGTAAAAAAATATGTCTTTCTATAATTATATTAGACATTATTTCATTCTTACTCATAAATCCACATGATTTTCCTTGAAGACAACTTTAAATGTAAACCATGAAGCATTACAACTAATTTTAAATATAATATACACATTTAATTGAGGCATATATTAAGGAATATACACATTTGCATGTAGTAATTTCTCATAATTTTTGTATATAAAAAAATACACTAAGTCACTGATAAATATTACAATAGTGATGGAAGAATAT
Organism: Sequoiadendron giganteum; assembly: GCA_007115665.2. Taxonomy (NCBI): domain Eukaryota; kingdom Viridiplantae; phylum Streptophyta; class Pinopsida; order Cupressales; family Cupressaceae; genus Sequoiadendron; species Sequoiadendron giganteum. The sequence continues at coordinate 261,416,334 of CM021105.1, forward strand.
CTTGAAATTCTTCCCATTTGTCAATACTTGTAGCAATACATGGAGGGAAATAATCCTCCCATTTGCAGCCCATATCATGAAATATATTGTACAAGAAGAAACAAAAGGAGTTGCTGCCCAGTTTCATTTCTCCAATCCACCTCAGCTGGCCTAGTTATATGCATTCCAAAATGCTTCAAAACATGTACATCCCCTGCTCCCTATAAAACACATGGGTAGTAGCCTCTCTGTGGTTGTGTACTCTCATAGGAATTTGGTCCATAAAAAACCTGAAAAATCCTATCAATCTTAGACATGGACTCACATAAAAATCATTAAAAGAGAAATAACTAAATAATGTCAGGCATACACCTGATGATACCTCCTATCACCTTCATGTATGCTAGATAATGAGGTCAATTGAAAGTCCTACAATGGTGATGTAGCCCTTCGCTACTTTCTCATCTCTCGATGATCCTACATGTGAATTTCAAATATATCACTAACATAATTAACATAAAACATGTAGCATATAATAATCCGATAAATCTATGAGATGGAAAAGAAAGAGAAGATTGACAACTAGAAAATGCACCAACAACCGATGTTTCTTATACCACTGAACACTTGCACCACCAACCGATGTTGTTCTTTTCTTAAACTTTGACAAACTTTAGTATTACCTACAGTCATGATTAGAAAAGGATCAATGGAAGTTTTAAATGCATATGAAATCAAACACTAATAGGGAATATGGTGTAGAGCACATTGTCATCCATTTTTTGAGTTGAGTCTAGTTAGGATGAATGAGTCAAGATGTTGTCAAATAATGTCTGAAAATCATTTAATATGGTAAATTGACCCATTCCTCTCATTTTGGCCACTATAACTTGAGGAATGGGTCTACAACATCAATAAACTAGTGTGGGAATGTGGAATTTGTGTAGGGGAGGTCGAGTGTTCTGTTGGGCATGAAGCCCTAGAGTGAAAATTTGCATTTTCGAAGTGAAATAGTGAGGTTTTGAGATAGTAAAGTGTGTAAAAAGGTTGTGAAACATTATTTCTTGATGAATTAAGTTTGGGAAAAGGTATTTAGACCTATTTGAGGTATTAGCAAGTTTTGGTGAGGGTTGGATGTGTGATTTTCAATAAGCCCTACGTTATTTGGCTTAAAAGGAGGGTTTTGTGATTCGGTGCTTGGGCGAATGATTGTTTGAAGGTAAATGGTGAATTATTTGGTTTTAACACATGTAGAAGGCTGCCCAATTGAATTTTGAGTGAAAGGAAAATCTTAAAGTAGAGTCCCTTTGAAAAAGTGACCTAATTTGGGTGAAATTGAGTGGTTTGAGTGGGAAAATGATAGGAAACTTGGGGGTAGCAAAGATATTCTGTACTTTTGAGTTTGTTTAGGTCTTTTATGAAGTGTTGGAGGTATTGGTTGGGTTAGGAAAGCCTTGAAATATTTTTTTTCAATAAACCCCCATGTAAAGAGCAAGAAATGAGGGTATTATGCTAGGGTTGTTTGGGAAATGTGTCTCTACAAAGAAATTATGGAATTTGGGGTTTTTTTCATTGGTGAGTGTTTCCCAATCAAAATTTGGGTGAAAATGAATTTTTAAGGTATAGGTCCTTTGGAAAAGTAAACTATTTAGGGGTATAAAATGGTGAAAAACCGTGATTGCAAGGTGCTGGTCCAAAAGAGTGATATGCCCATTTGAGATATGTTTGGAATGAGAGTAATGGGTATCTAAAACCCTAAATGGTTTGTGTTTTTGTTAAGAGGTTCGATAGTTATTCCCTAGTTTTGGTGTTTGGACACGTACAAGGAAACTAGGTTGAAATAGTGAAGAGTTTATGAAAAAGAGTTGTTAGGGAAAAATGTTTGTTTGAGTTGGATGAAATTTTGTTTGTAATTGGTTAACCTCCCTGTTATTGATCAGAATGACAACTTAAAGGTTCTCAATAGAGAGCAACATATAACCATCATTTTTCATATCTACATTAATGCAATTTTCCTAACCCTTATACAATCAAACTTAAACGCTTGAAAGAAAGCAATGATCAATAACATGCCTTTACAAATTCAATGTGCATACTTACAAATCAATCCAGGGAACCATCCAGGTTTTCTATACTCTTTATTGTGTCAAGTATTGCCTCGTGGTCAGACTCATGCACTTTCCACAAGTTCTTGTTCATAGGTTTTCCCTTATATTTGATCAAATGAACGTTGGTGGTGATGACAAGGTTCAAGTAGTGAAGAATCTTCCAATGCGTATCGAAGTCCTCAAAAAACCAAACTGCAACATTCTTAACCAGATACCTTTGAAGCCATGTTCTAGTAACAACCATTGAACTTGTATGATATTCTATGTTTTCTCTATCTATAACTGGGGCCTCCAATTTCTTTTTGGCCTCGATACAACAACACAGGTAATAATTTGTACCCTCTTTATTGTCTTCATCTGTAATCACCGCATAAACATACCCTGCATTGATATTTTCATCTTGTTAGATGTATTTAATGAGCATAATAATAAAACTATAAGTAAGATATATTACCTAGTTCTAGTAGGTATGATACATGATCAAATTCAATGGATGATTGCATCTCCGTGATTTGTAGAGCCGTCGAGAGTTGATAAGTGTCAAGTGGGGTTAGAATTTTTACAGACCATTCGTCAACCCACTTTGTTGACTCACAATCATTCCATGCTTGAAGTGTACATGCAAAACAAAAGTATGCCATCTTTTGCATATGGATAGTCCATGTACCTACATTGGAGCTTCTAAAAGAGTGTAGCTCGCTCGATCCTGTTAGTGTACAACAATCCTCATATTTTGCAATGTTAGTATCATCTACTAAATGAAAAAATCTATGAACTAAAGAATTACCTTCACTACCTGTACCCATTGCACCATTGCACCACTGGACAATTGATCTTGCATCTGTCAACTTTACACTGTCTGTGTACTTTAACTTTTCTCGTGCTAGGGATCTTTTGATACAAGCACCTGCTCCATCACGCTCCCCCTTTCCATGACTGGCCTTTGAGAAGTTCAACATATGTTGAACACCACTAATCCTATGCATCCTTCTCAACCAGTAAAACATTTTGGCATTCTTGAATTATGATGTACAATTATCTGACCATATGATATGCTGACTAAATGATATGCCCCTGCTAGCCAGATCAGCATAGAACATATGAAATCAACCTTGCACAAACTTTGTAGAATGTGTGCGATCATCACTGATGTAAAAGTGATACTCCCTCAATACTTTCCTATTTTCCTCTATACTATCATTTGTAGGAATGAATGTTATATGCAAAAATATAGCAACCTGGGTGGAGTTGTAGTACTGTGATTGCACCTCATTATGTGGTTGTAGTGTGTAGTTCTCAGCAAAGTCGACAACTGAAATGATATGATGAAGTAGAAATATGTCCTTGCATAACTTGAACTCTGAGTCCAACCATTGTGCTTTGTGTGTATGCCTTGCATACTCATAGACCACCTAATCATGGAAAATGACCATAAACTGATACACTGGAATCTTATCACTAACCAATTCACACTTCTTTGCTTCTTTCCCATCTTTTAGATTGTATGCCACTATCTTATATTTGCCAAATTCCATAATTTTATCTCCAATTGTGTGTGTACTAGCCATGTGTTAGAAAATTGGAAAATGTTGCATGCCACCACAATGATCACATGTGCCATCCAAATATGACTTCTTGTAAAAAAATTGACCATCCTCTCTTTCACTTAAAATGGAAGATAAAAATTTCCTTGACAATTTAGGTGGAGGCATTATGTTACATTCCTACAAAACATTGTCAGTATACATATCTACACATATACGTTGATAAACATCATAATGGTTAGAAAACTCAATATGAACCCTACAACAACAAGTAGTGCATGTGTGATTTATTTTGACATTAAAAGGTTTTAGCATTTCAAAATAACTTTGACATATTTTAATTTCAGGAAACTTCTACAAAATCAACAAAAAATTGGGTTTGAGTGGTATCCAAATAATGCATTGGATGTGCCTCACGGATTTTACTGCCAATTCTCCTTCATACAACATCTCTTTGATTAGGAGAGGTCCTTGTGTTATCCTTCCAATAATTCACTATTAAAGATCTCAAGCCTTGAGCAATTCTTGTATCTTTCCGTGGCACTCTACCCGGGAATGCCCATAAATCATTGCTATTTGGATCCTCCACTCTTTCACGCATTCCTTTGGATCTCATTAGAGATTATATACTTATTTTCAAAGACTTACTTGCCTTTGTAAGGTTCACCTTGTTCCTTGTTTGATTGCTTAACAGTGTTTTCATCACATGTTGTGTGGCACAACTATCCTTTGTGTGTGAGGTAGAACCCACGCTCTCGTATGCACTCATCAAATTCTTTACAATGGAATTTTCACTTGATTTATTCAAAACTCTTAGCCCAAGAGCCTTCATGGTGGGCCTAAATTTGAGTTGCCTCATCATTTCAACAAATAGTTGGCATCTTCCACCCTCACTTAGCTTCACAAAAAATAAACTACATATCCTCTATGCATATCTTTGACATGTACATTTTGGAAACTTATTAGGCATCCATTTAAAAAAAATGGAATCAATATCAATCAAAAATGTAGGTTTTCTATGCAAAAATCTAGGAGGATTTCTCAAATGTAAATTTGTGTCAACATTGGGAAGGCCCACAACATCGGGGATAGATCGCACACCTTCAATCAAAGGTGCATTTGATGACATACCTTGAGATTGACATGTAAACGATGTTGTACCTCCAAATTGAGATGTCGTTTGTGGAGTGCCTTCAAATAGAGATGTGTTTGCTGATGTACTTTCAAAACGCAATGTTGTTGATGGTGTGTCTTCAATTGGAGATGTGATTTGCGGTGTACTTGGGAAACCACATGTTGTTGCCAATGTGTCTTCAATTGGAGATGTGCATTGAGCTTCACCTATGGTTTGATGTGCCCCCAACTTCGGTATCCATTCTTGTCCTCCAATGAACTTTCCTCATCCATGCCCTTTGTTTTTCCAATTTGAAATCTTTCTTAGATTGCACAGGAATTTTTGGTTGTATGAGCTGCAATTCCTTTGCTTCATGAGCTAAATTTTTTTATTCTCTTCTCCTTGCATTTTTAACTGCACATTCTTCCGGTGTTAGAGGCTTTGATCATTTCCTTGGCATGACGTTGAATGCTACATGTTCACAAATAGACATAGAACCACAAACACACATAGAACAAAAGTAAGTAATTCATTTTATGAAAATATTGATATCACTGATTACATTACATTAAATATGAAACACACCAAAGAATTTTATGAAAGAAGGCAGTGAGCTGTTTGGAATTATCAAAAATGTCTATGCTAGACAATATTTTTCATATGATGGAGTTAGATGTCTGTAGGGTTAGATATAAGAGTAGGGATTTTGAGTGTGTTTGAAGAGTTAGAAAAGTATCTAGAGGCTGATGTAGTACATGTAGGGATCCATAATGAACTTGTTCAAAGATTTAGAGGAAGGCTCTTAATAGACTTACACACACTCTTTCAAAGTTTTATCAAAGGAAATATGCTTCTAAGGACTCCAATCCACACTAAGGTATAAGGGATTTTCATGAGCCTATTAAGGCATCTAAAAAGATTAAAATAATAAACCAAACACAACTTGATCACTTAACTTACCAAGAAACACCATTTTGTATCACTCACTCCTTAACCACTTACAAACTAGTAATCCTTCCTCATAGGATAGTCACTCATATCTAATGAACCGAGTAACTTATGAAGATTATAACAACATTTTTAGATACCCTTTTCCATGGCCTAAAACATATCTCAAAACTACTATAAACTCTTTTGGATAAAATACCTCAAACTAGCCCTGTTCCACTCAAACAACTAGGCCAATAAGGCCACTCTTACAAAGAGACACTCATTTAAACACCTTCAAATCTCTTGATCTCCATGGAAAATATTTTTTTAGGCTTTCAAACCTCAAATTCCACCTATTTTAGGGACTAGAACATTCAATAGGGTACCAACCTTCAAACCCTCACTCTAAGCTATTTCAAACTAGGTTTCCCCTAGGGGTTTATTGAAATCCGGACTTCCTCAACACTCCACACTAAACCAATACTTGGAAAAATTTAAAAATATCCTACAAATACTCTAAAAACTTACTCCCAACCTTTAGCACTATTATTTCCTCAAACACTTACTTGAAACCTCAATTTTTGGTCGACACACAGGAAATCAACTAGGACAACAACTCACAAAACACTTCCATGAACTATTTAAATCTTGAATCCTTATTGAAAATGGAAAACAACCTATCATCATTCATTTCACTAAGTTCTAGAGGTATCCACTAAAGGAAAATTTCATACATGCATTCTTTAGTGTTCAAAACCCCAAAACAGGGTTTCATACCTGTTAGCATCAAAATGATCACAAAACTCACAAACCTCCATTAAATTCAATGAAACAAACTAAAAATGAAACCTAATACATGAATTTAACATTTCACACAGAATTTATACCATGAACCACTTGTATGGGGCCGTACAACGGTCTGAAACATAGATATACCAGTCAAAACTTCGAATTTTACACTAAAAATAGGGAATACTTCTTGATGTTCTTCATTTTCTCCATAATATCACCTCTTCCTCGAGGTTCTCCTCACATTGATGGAATTGTAACAACATAAAAGAATGCCTAGAACTGACATTCTACTTACCTAACCTTGCATACACCTAACTCTGCAACTTTTGCATCTTTTAGCAACTTTTCTGACCACATTTTGCCAAATTGCAAGCTATGACACAACTGAACTCCCTTAGCTCCAAATACATTATAAAATGGTCTAATTGACCTTATTGAACACAAAATACACAACATAAACTAAAATCCTAGAATTTAAAAATGCTCACTAAAGATGACCTTTTTGACAAAATTGAGCTTACAAGACCTACTCCTGCACCAGAGGCCTGGAACGTTCATTTTCAATAAACCCTCATTGTTTCAAGAATAGAAAGGACTAAATAAAGGGTTTAGTGTTTAGATGCATTAGAGAGGGTTCCAGTGACTAAGATATGAACAATTTTCTCTATTGTGAATGCTACAAGGAAGTGAATGTGAATTGGTTAGTTGAGCATTGAATTGAGGTTTTTGAGACTGGAGACTGTTTGAAACTAATCTAATTGTGAGTGTTGAAGGTTTTGTTTCCCTGCTCTGCATCACAAACCTAGGGTATAATTTGTTGCCACCTAAATGAAAACTAGAGAATCTTGTGTTTATTGTTCTCAAAACCAAATTTTTGATTGTCAACGAAGTCATGAAGAATATGAATTCAAAGAAGGGTTTGTGATGCTATATCTTATAATTATTCACTATTTCTTTGGCAATGAGGTAACTTAGAAAGAAAATAAGCATTCTCAATTGTACAAAATTTTCCATTTTTTAATTTATTAGAAAGGTAAATGGTACAAATGAATGGAAACTTGCATTAAAAACTATGTCAACTCACTTGAATTTATCTAAGAACATGTGATGAAGGTGAATTTTTTATGGAACAAAAAAATTAATTGAAACTTGCATTAACATTGATGAAATCTATTAGCTTTTCCAAATTAGTTGAAAATATTTTTTTTCCAAATTAGTTGAAAATAAAATGAAATAGAGTGAATTCCACTAGCCATGTTGGAAATGGACTACTATAAGCAATGCAAATAAAGTTCACAAGTAAATTTGTGTTAAGTAAATGCCATGTTTTTCATTTTTTTGTTCTTCAAACTCATAAAAATTAAACTTTTTTATGCAAACCCCATCTATTTCAATGTTGAATTCTATGTCCAATTGTTATGATTAATAAAATCATTAAAGAAATTTAGTTTATATTGTCAAAAATAAAAAAATATACTAAATATAAACATTTCAATATTACCAAAATGAATATATTACCTCAAATAATGTAAAATGATGTAGAAACTTCAAAATGTCTTCTTTTACGTTGTCTACCATGTAGATTGGTGGTAAAAAGGTGATGGATCAAGCATAGATTGGTACAACATGAAGTCAACTGCATAAAAAAAGGCATTTATGAATCAGATAAAGTGCTAAACCAGACAAATACAGAAGCATGTGGGCCTGAATCATGGGGTCAACACCTATTTTACTGTTTCAAGGTAAAACACATTTGGTGCTCGCTAAATTTGGAGAGTTGCAAATTTGGCATGCGCCAAATTTGGTGCTTGCCAAATGTATTGTTTTGAAAGGGAGAGATTCCATAGAGACAAAGGGAGTGACACTCGAGATAGAGAGAGGTGATAGGAGTGAAAGAGATTAGTCTAGGTAGTGTGGTAGAGATTGATACCTGAGAGCGATAGAGACTTGAGAGGGATAGAGAGTTATCTAGTTACAGTGGGGGAAAATACCTGACAACGGGAGAGGGGTTGGGAGGGATGAGACCTGAGAGATACAAAAAGACCAAAGGGGGAGAGAGAGAGAGAGGGAGTGTGGGAGAGGGGGTTGGAGTGAAATATATTTGTCTAGGTAGGGTGGGAGGTAAGTGAAGCCTGATAGAGAGGGACTGTGAGAGAGGGCATTGGAGTGACATAGATTAGTCTAGGTAGCATGGGAGGGAGTGAGACCCGAAAGAGAGAGACTTGAGAGGGAGATATTTATTCAGTTATAGTGGGGGGAAGACCTAATAGAGGGAGTGGGAGAGAGGGAGTGGAACCCTTAAACTGTAAACCCTATACCATTAACCCTTAAAACCTTAAACCCTAAACCCTAAACTCGTAAACCCTTAACCCTCTACCCTCTACCTCCTCTCTCTCTCTCTCAGCCCTACACCATCTACCCTTAAATCATAAATCGTAATCCCTAAACCCTCTACCCTTAACCCTTAATCCCTAAACCCTAAACCCTAAACCCTCTACCCTCTACCCTCAACCCTCAACCCTCAACCCTCTACCCTTAACCAGGTTAAACCCTAAACCCTTAAACCCTAACCCCTTAAACTATCTACCCTCAACCTTATGCACTCAATTATCAACCCTCTAACCTAAAAATTGGATCATCAACCCTCATCTCTATGTATCCCTCCCTCCTCTTATCACCTTCTCTCTATCCCACTTCTCCCTCCATCTCTCCCTCCCTCCATTCATCCCTCTCTACCATAATCCCTCAACCCTTAAACACTCAACCCTAAACCCTCAACCCTCAACCCTCAACCCTCAACCCTCAACCCTTAAACCCTAAACCCTAAACCCTTGAAACCTCTACCCTGTACCCTCAACCCTCAACACAATACCCTCTACCCTCAAACCTAATCCCTCAACCCTTAAACACTCAACACTGAACACTCAACCCTAAGACCTCAACCCTCTTTCTCTCTCTCACTCTCTCTAAAGTTTCTCCCTCTTACCTAAGATAGGTGGAGAGAGAGAGAGGGAGTGGGAGATAGAGGGATGAGAGAGAGAGGGGCTTGAGAGAGAGGGAGATGGAGAGAGAGTGGGAGAGAGATAGAGGGAATGAGAGAGAGAGGGACTTGAGAGAGAGAGGGGGGGGAGGTGGTGGGAGGGAGATCTACTTGAGAGAGAGGGAGAGGGAGAGGGAGAGGGAGAGAGATAGAGGGAGTGAGAGAGGGATGGAGTGGAAGTTAGATAGAGGGAGTGATTGTGAGAGGGAGGGGGGTAGGAGGGGGAGACTTGAAAAAGAGAGAGAGGGAGAGGGGGTAGGACAAAGATACTTGAAAGAGTGAGAGAGATACTTAAACCATAAATCGTAATCCCTAAACCCTCTACCCTTAACCCTTAATCTGTAAACCCTAAACCCTTAAACCCTCTACCCCTAAACCCTAAACCCTCTACCCTCAACCCTTAACCAGGTTAAACCCTAAACCCTTAAAATATCTACCATCTACCCTTAAACCCAATAACCTCTACCCTCAACCCTCAACCCCTAATCCCTAATCCCTAATCCCTCAACCCCTATACCCTCTTAATCCCTCAACCCTCAACCCTTAACCCTTAAACCATAATCCCTCAACCCCTATATACTCTTAATCAACTCAACCCTCAACCCTCAACCCTTAAACTAATCCCTCAAACCCCTATACCCTCTTAATCCCTCAACCTCAACCCTTAAACCCTAATCCCTCAACCCCTATACCCTCTTTAATCCCTCAACCCTCAACCCTTAACCTCACCCTAACCCTCCCTAATCCCTCAACCCCTATACCCTCTTAATCCTCAACCTCAACCCTTAACCTCAACCCTATCTCAACCCCTACACTCTCCTCAACCTCAACCTCAACCTCTTTAAACCCTAATCCCTCAATCCCTATACCCTCTTAATCCCTCAACCCTCAAACCTTAACCGTCAACCCTTAAACCCTAATCCATCAACCCCTATACCCTCTTAATCCCTCAACCCCGCTACCCTCTACCCTTAACCCTTAATTCGTAAACCCTAAACCCTAAATCCTCTACCCTCTACCCTCTACGCTCAACCCTTAAACCCTAAACCCTCAACCCTCTACCCTCTACCCTTAACCAAGTTAAACCCTAAAACCTTAAACTATAAACCCTAAATCCCTAAACCCTCTACCCTCTACCATCTAACATCAACACCCCTCTCTCTCTCTCTCAACCCTACACCATCTACCCTTAAACCATAAATTGTAATCCCTAAACCCTAGACCTTCTACCCTTAACCCTTAATCCATAAAGCCTAAAGCCTAAACCCTCTACCCTCTACCCTTAAACCGTAAATTGTAATCCCTAAACCCTAAACCCTCTACCCTTAACCCCTAATCCCCAAACCCTAAACCCTCTACTTGAGAGAGAGAGAGAGAGGGAGAGGTGGTGGGAGAGACATACTTAAGAGAGAGGGAGAGGGAGAGGGAGAGATATAGAGGGAGTGAGAGAGGGAGGGATTGGAAGAGAGATAGAGGGAGTGACCATGAGAGGGAGAGGGGGTAGGAGGGGGAGACTTGACAAAGAGAGAGAGAGGGAGAGTGGGTAGGACGAAGATACTTGAGAGAGAGAAAGAGGGAGAGGGGGTGGGAGGGAGAGACCTGAGAGAGAGAGAGAGAGAGAGAGAGAGAGAGAGAGAGAGAGAGAGAGAGAGAGAGAGAGAGAGAGAGAGAGAGAGAGAGAGAGAGAGAGAGAGAGAGGGTGTAGAGAGAGGGAGAAGGAGAGAGGGTGGGAAAGGAGACACCTAAGAGAGAAGGAGAGGGAGACAAAGTGGGAGAGAGGGGGTGGGAAGGAGAGACCTAAGAGAGTAGGAGAGAGAGGGAGTGGGAGATAGAGGGATGGGATAGATACAAGGAGTGAGAGAGAGAGACTTGAGAGATGGAGAGGGGGTGGGAGGGAGAGGTAGTACTCGGGGGAGAGGGAGTACTTGAGATAGAGGGATTGGAGAGAGATGGAGGGAGTGAGAGAGAGAAAGAGAGAGAGGGGGTGGGGGGAGATACCTAAGAGAGAGGGAGAGAGAGAGTGGGAGGGGGATACCTGAGAGAGAGGGAGATGATGTGGGAGGGAGATAGAGGGAGTGAGTGAGAGAGACAAAGAGAGAACTGACAAAGGGAGAGGGGGTAGAAGGAAGAGACTTGAGAGAGAGAGAGGGAGGGAGAGGGGGTGGGAGGGAGAGACTTGAGAGAGAGGGAGAGGGAGAGAGATTGGGAGAGAGAGAGAGGTGTGAGAGAGAGAGGGACTTGAGAGAGAGAGGGAGAGGTGGTGGGAGGGATATCTTGAGAGAGATGGAGAGGTAGAGGGAGAGATATAGAGGGAGTGAGATAGGGAGGGAGTGGAAGAGAGATAGAGGGATTGATTGTGAGAGGGGGTAGGATGGAGAGAGGGGGTAGGACAAAGATACTTGAGAGAGAGAGGGAGAGGGGGCAGGAGGGAGAGACCTGAGAGAGAGGGAGAGAGACAAAGTGGGAGAGAGTGGGAGAGAGATAGAGGGAGTGTGAGAGAGGGAGTTGGAGAAAGAGAGGGAGTGTGTGTGTGTGTGTGAGAGAGAGAGAGGGGGGGTGGAGATACCCGAGAGAGAGTGAGAGAGAGAGAGGGAGAGAGATAGAGGGAGTGAGTGATAGACCTAAAAGAGGGAGAGGGGGTAGGAGGGAGAGACTTGAGAGAGAGACAAAGAGACAAAGATAATGACCTAAGAGAGGGAGATGGAGTGAGAGAGAGGGAGAGTGAGAAAAGGGGTTGGAGTGAGATATATTTATTTAGGTACCTATGTGGGAGGGAAAGAAATCTAAGAGAGGGGATTGGACTGAGAGAGTAGTCTAGGTCACATGAGAGGGAATGAGACCTGAGAGAGAGAGACTTCAGAGGGATAAAGAGTTATCCAATTAGGGTAATGAGTTAGAGAACGTATGAAAGTTAAAACCTCAACTATCCATCTACGATCATAAACTGTGCACTCTAAGCATTATCAAATTTGTTGACCAAAGAGAGGGGAAATTCAGGTTTTGTGCAAAGCAGGTAATTTTGCGAGCGCCAAATTTGGCGCTCACCAAATGACACATCACATTTGGCACATGCCAAATTTGGTGCTCACCAAATCTAATGTGCCATTTGGTGAGTGCCAATTTTTTTGCTCGCCAAATGACCTACTTTGGACGTGTTAATTGACAGGATTTGCCAAATTTCCTCATATTCTCATCTGTGCTCCTCGTCTCATTTGCACACCTTTCAATGCAACTACATAAAAAAACCGTGATAGCGTTAACCTCTCTCTTATCTATCTAAATATATAATTATTTTTTCATTTTGATTTAGTTAAGGTTTTGATCCATGACTCCTTTTGTAAATGCCTTCATTTTTGGTCAAAAACCAACATGTGCTAGTTTTAGGATAGATTTTTACTCGTTCATCGAAAGGTGAAACAAATTACATATTTTGAAACCAGACTCCATTCTACACATGATGAAAAAAAAAAATTTTTTTGATTAGTTTTCAAAAAAATTAGGGGGAACGCTCAAATTTCAGCTTTTCAAGATGTGTCCACTTTGAAAATTCATAAAATATTATATATTCATTAAAAAAATTATCCGAAAGAATGAGGATAAACTACATGGTGTTAGCTAGTTTCTCACCATTGGGATATTTTAAATTCTAAAAAAAAAAAAAATTAAAAAGGTGGGAGTCCTTAGGCGCTATGCTATTTTTTTTTGATAAAAATAGGACCTGTTTTGCCCCCCCCTTTTTGAGACCCTTAATCTTCATTAATTTCAAAAAAAAATAGTAGATTAGAAACTAGACTCGGATCACTTCAACTTTTTTTCTTTCTGCATCTTGAAATTTTGAGTGTGACTATCTTCATTTTCTCGTGCAAATCAGATTTTGCTGATTTCAGAAAAAAAGTGGCATCTTAAGAGCCAAAATTGTGTCACAGATTGGTGCACTTACCCTCAATAAAAATGACCAAATAAATGACTAAAATTGGTCTAGTCATAAATTTGGTCACGTTATAAATGAGTGGCAATAAACTACTAATGGTCACATGACCAAGTTTAGTCATTTATAAGCAATTTTAAGTAGCTTTTTAAGTCATATATTGTTGTTTCCATACTAGTGGTAGTTCGACCAATTGAATCAAATCATAACAAATTTTTTTGGGACTCAAACAACATTGATAGCTTGGATTGATGTTCCACTTCCATTTCTAGAGGACATGTTGTGGGAAATCTACTTGGACTAGCTATGAGGTTCAAGAAAATGTTGATATCTTAAACTGTTTAAGTGAAGGAATAATCCAATGGTGTTGTTTTGTTTTTGATGTTTTTCAAATGTTTTTTGGATGTTTTTTAATTTTTAATTTTTGACCATGATAGGATGCTCAAAGATCTAATTCACGACTAGCTTCAAGAAGTTTCCCCTAGTTTGATACAAGATGACTTTCCTCAATCAATAACAAGCCATGGTTGGACACATACTTTATTATGGAATTAATGGGTGAATGTTGTGGATAGTACCGATAGATAATGATGCGAGTCTTATTTCAAAATAGTGCTTGTTTGCCAAGTTTTCACTATGGATACCTGTTCTAGGAGCACCACAAAGTGGTTTTCACTCAAAGAACGTTTTATTTCTCTTTACTATTTTTCTTGCTTTTTGAATTTTTTTGTGTTTTTTCTCTTTTCCATTTTTTGGAATTTTTACCCTTTTTCCTGGGGTGTAAGATGTTGAAAACTTGGATTGATATTTCACTTCTTTCTCTAGAGGATATGTTGGGGGAAATTTACTTGAACTAGCTATGAGTTTCAAGCAAATGTTGATATCTTAGAATTTTGTGTGAAGGAATAATCCATGTTGTTGGCATTTTTGAAGGTTACCTTGGCAGTGCGTTGGTGGTACACCTTGTTGTTGGAATGTTTTTTTTTTTTAGTTTACCTTGATAGTGCATTGGTAGTACACCTTATTGTTAGTACTATTGATTGGGAAGGGGACTATGTGGCCCACCTTGTTGATGTTAATAGGGTACCCTGTGGCACACCTTGTTGTTGGTACTATTGACTTGGAAGGGGACCATGTGGACCACCTTGTTAATTTTGATTGGGAAGGGTACACCTTGTTGATGTTAATTGGAAAGGGTACTCTGTGGCACACCTTGTTGTTGGGACAATGCTTAAATTACAACGTGAGCTAAAAGACATAGATCAAGATTTATTCTAAAGCGAGATGTAAGTATTTGCCCCCTAGTGTCTAGGAATGTAGGTAATGGGTTATCTTGTGATAGGATAACATGTTTGGAGAGAGTATGAACCTTTTGGACAATGCCTTATGGTTCATATAATGCTAGGTAGGATAGGATCAATGATAGTGACCCATGTCAAGATGTTTTCCATAAGAAAATGTGAAATGTATCCAAACATTTGTTAAAATCAAGATAAGCTAGATTTGGATAAAAATGGATTGGATTTATTATGGATAAGTTGAGATGCTTCTACCTAAAATGGTGCATGTAGATGCCAAATTCTACACATGATGCCTGTTTTCTAGGTTTTCACCATGATGCTTGTCCAAAGTTCCACCATAGTGGTTTTCACTAGAGGATGATTTTTCTATTGACTATTTTCTTGATTTTTTTTGTTGATTTTTCTAATGTCACACAAGACGCATGTCTACCAGGTTTTCATTATGGTGACAATTTTTTTCTCATGTTGAACCACTTGGTGGTGCTGATTTAGATGATGTTGGTGTTGATATTGTTGTTATTGTTGTCATGATGTGTCAACTATATCCTATTTGGAGGAGTTGTTTTGCTAGGATACGAGCGCTTGAATGTAACCCTTGATAATTCTTATCTTCCTTGTTGATATCAAAGTTAACCTTACCTTGGTGTGCAAATCATGATAGAGTGCCCTTAGAGTCCTTATGATAAATATTTTCTACCAATGCATGGTCAATGTGAGATTTGGATATCATGGATGGTGAAATATGTTAAGGGATATGATATTTAAATGGATCGATCAATAGTGTGGAATATTTGACTCTCCAAACTTGAGATGATGAGCAATTATGGGTGGATATGGAGATTTGATTGGGACCAACATCTTGATGTGCCTTGTAGGTTGCTCTTGAAGCTTTCTTTTGCATTGCTAGAATTTTTTGATGGATGAACTTCCCTTTTTGGTTTTGCCCTGTAGTTTCTTTGACTAATGGAGTTTGATAGGGATGATTTTCTTGATTTTTGTTTTGTATCCATTTGAATTTTTCTTGTCCATTTTATTTTGTTGATTCTTCTGCTTCAATGAATTGTTTCATTCTTGGATATAGCTTTTTCTCTTATTGTTGGTCCCAATCAAAGGGTTGAAATATGTTTGGATGACAATTCATGATACAACTAGTTGTAGCGTTGGTAGTGGTTTCATCATAAGGAATCTTTGTGCTCTTTATGTTGATGTTTGTATTAGATAAAGTTGCCCCTAGTATTATAGAGGTATCGCTTATATGTTTAGATCCCTTAATTTATGAATAACCAAGACCTTGATGCTTAGGATTTTCAATAATTTGCACTGGTGCTAGGATACCCTATTCATGTAGGCCTAGTCCTCTACCTTGATAATGCATCTGTTGAAATATTTTATTTGTAGTAGGATATAATTTACCTTGGAAACAAGGTGCTAATACTTCTCTTCTCTTTAGTGGATCTTCAAATGTGGTAGCTTCTTCATTGATAGGGTCCTTCATATGTGGGATAATTTCCTAATTGATATTTTCAACTTGATCCTATGAAATATCAGATTTTGATGGCCCTTGAAAATATATTGGTGTTTCTTTGACTGTTGTATACCCAATTCTCTACTGCTCATGATTTTTATTTATATTTTTTGATTTTAAGATACTGTGCTCCATATTTCATTCTCGATTTCTTCAACCTGCATGGAGGATGTTTCTAATTTCAATGCTTCTTCTTGATCCATTTCTAATATTTCTATAGATTAGTGTATGCTTTGATCATGTGTAAAAATATTAAGAGTAGGCGACTCTTGTTCCTTGGTAATTTCATCAAGAGTATGAGACTCTTGTCTTGGATGAAGATCATCTACATATCCATTAGGAGTAAGCATCTCATGGGTAGATGCATATGTTCTTGGTATATGGATTTGTTCTTATTTTGGAAAACCTTGGATGTCTTGGAAGATATCTACCAATTCATTATAGTATTTTGATGATAGGGATTCTTGATCTTGACTTTGTGTGGTATTATCTTTGATATGCTTTATTTTTTCTCTTGACATGGATCAATTTCAAAGAAAGGATTTCTTGTAATGGATCCTTGGATTTCTTCAAAATGTGGACATATGGGTGATAGCTCTTGGCTTAAATTTTTACATTGGGTATAAGTGTGGGATTAAGAATCTCTTGATTACTAATATGTACTACCATGAGGTTGGATGATGTCAATATATCTTGGACTGGATCATCTCTAGACTTTGGTGATTGATTTTGATCATGATTTTAATTAAATTCTTGATTTATGTCATCTTTCTCATTGGATGATGTAGAGACATTGTCAATGTGATTAGTGATAGATAGCTCTTGATCATTTTTTTCAACATTTGAGTTCAAGGTATTGTCAATGTTGTCATTGGTAGATGGACCTTGAATGTTGTCTTCAATAGCTATTTCTCCTTGATCAATAAGGTCTTGGATAATATTTTTTAGTGTAACAAATTCTAATGTATCATGACCTTTTTCTCCATGGTTTTACAATAGGTCTTGTCATCATACCATGGGAACTTGATGCTAGGTTCACCACTTCATGGTGGTTTTGGAAGTGTGATAATTTTGGCATTGACTAGTTGGTTAAACACACCCTCAATTGGCTCCCCTAAAGGAGTGTACTCACACTTACTAGTGCAATTTGATTGTAAGGTTGGTTGTGGTGGAGATGGATTTTGAGATGGAATTTCCTGATTTGAAGGTTGATATTGTTGATGGATTTGATTTTGATTTTGTGACCATTGTTGTTGTTGATTCACTTGATGTTGTGGAAATAGACTTTTTTGCTGAAATGTGTCAATGTTTTGATGAGTGTTATGATGTTGTTGATATTGTGACTTAATTTTGGGAGGGTTTCCAAAGCATTGTTGATAAAGTGCGTCAATTTTTTTCTCAAGTGCATCTATAGAAATTTGATCTTGCTGTTGTTTTAACACTACTTGTTGTTGTGAATCTTGATATGTTAGATTTTGATATGGATGAGGATTTTGAATGAAATCACCCATGCGCCAAGATGATCCAAAAACTTCATTAGGGGAATCCATAGTTGATATATCATTGAAATTTGTGGCATAAGATGTCCCTATGGGTGTATAGAGTGGAACCGGATTTGGATAATAGATTGAAATGATTTGGGGATGTTATGGTTAAATTTTTAAGACGTTTTACTGCTTAATACCATGTCATAAGGTCACTTGGTTTATATCCTCATGGGTTACTTTCATTATTTGTGGTATTTGTTTGTGTTATGTTGGCATTGTTTTTATTTGATTCCATGTTCTTTCTATGTTGTAAGTGTGTGGTTGTCATAAACAATTTCTACGATTTTTCAAACGTTTTGTGACTCCTAACTATGATGGTGTCTATTGTAATGTGGGAGGTGGAAATATGGGCCCCAATTGGATATACTAGTCTGGTTCACTCCTTGAAGAGCGAGTGTAATGATTTCTTACCAAGGTATCCTGGTTGTGGTAAATCTTCAAGGCGTGTCTCTTGATATACCCTGAGCTATGATGCCTATTTAAAAGGTGGAATATAGGCTTTTGTTTAAGAATTTTTCTCTTGCCAGAGATCATTAAGGATGGATACCTATTTCCTTGCAGGAGGTGCTAACATGAGTCTTATGTTAGTGATACCTTCTTTCTCTTCCTCTTTATCTAGGATGTTTATTGTGTTTCTCCACTAGTTAGGTGTTTCTTTTGTCTCAAATATAAATCACCTCAAACTATTGATTATATATGTTTATTCGCCTTCAATTAGCTCAAATTTTTGTTGTATGATAGCTAGTGTAAGGCTTGGTTGTTGAACTGGAATAACTAGTTTCCAAATGGTCATAAGGTGAAAGTGTTGATGTTTTGATATGGTTGTTATGAAGCTCTATACCTTAAGGCTTGAGTGTTGTTTGGGGTGACACTATTCTTGGAACTCAAAATGTTGAAAGGCTTGGATATATATCTCACTTCTTCTTCTAGAGGATATGTTATGGAAAAGCTAACTTCAACTAGCCATGAGGTTCAAGTAACTGTTGATATCTTAGAAGTGCGAGTGAGATAATAATTCAAATTTGTTTGTTTTGATTTTGATTTCCAAAAGTAGGATGGAGTCTAAGGATGGATGAAGGAATATATGACCTATCTTGGGTTTCAATGGTTTCATTCTAACAAGGATCTTGTAACCAGCTTTGTACCATTTTCTTAATTGTCAGTAGGACAGAGCAATAGCGATGGTTTTTGAGAAAAAGTGGCAAACTATGAGCAAAAGTGAGTGATGGTTTTTGAGAAAAAGTGGTAAACTATGAGAAAAAGTGACCAAGTTTTTCAACTGTGAGTAGAATATTGTCAATCATGCTAAATTTTGGAAAGCAAGTGTGCATAGAAATTTCAAGTGTGGCCAATTTTGTAGCAAATGCGTTGGTTTTATCAAATGAAATAGATTTTCATCAGTGGCTATTAGGGGACAAAGAGAAAAAGTGAGATTTTTCTGGCAAGAGCGACCAAATTATATTCAAGTTCAGAAAAATCAATATCAAAAGCAACCTCTGTTCAATTTTTTTTTTTTGTTGAGCATTTGACAACAACGTTGATGGTTCTTGCAGTTGTGGATGATCTAGTTTGATATGTTTGTTGAGATTTGGTAACTGATACAATAGTATTTGACGGACTCAAAAATCATATACTTGTGTGACATGCATGTCTATGTATTTAAGTTATGAAATCATGATACCCAAGCCATAGTTTCCCACATTTACTTTGAGCCAATGTAGCCTGAAATTAAAGCCTAAATATTTAGAAACCTTTAAGGAGATCCTTCAAGGAGTGAAAATATACAGATTCTCTTAAAAGCATACACTAATTCAAAGGGTTTGTCATTCAACCCTCATGTTTAGTGTTTGTTTCGATATGCTTTTAAATTCAAGCACAATTTTTGATGTCAAAATTTGATTTCATTTTTTTTGGAAAGTTTTGCATAAACAAACATCACAACCCTAGAGATAGAAACCACCCTTTTAGGTAGGCTTGCCTCATGCCCCGAAGGGATGATTTTATATGCAAATTATTGTGCAATCCTAAAGTTGGACATGGAAAGAACTTCTCGAAAGTAAATTCTCATCCACCACTTTCAAAGAATGTTTTTGGATAAAGGGTAGCTTCTACAAACGTTGGCTCTTAGTCATGTTCTGGGATTATAATTTTTGGATCTCTATACATGCGGTGTTTTTCTCAATTAAGAGGCCTCCTAGCCCTTGCGTTTTTTTATGTATAACACAAATACTGGGGAAGATTGACGTCGGTATCAAACAACAACACCCAGTGAGTGATGAAATTTCCTCACACCAACAATAATTTATATAGTGGACCAAACAGAGTGTTTCTTGGGTTGCCTTTGAGTTCTTCGACATGGGATGTGTCTCAAAAGGAAGGACCTATAAAGGTATGCTTTGAAGTAAAGAGTGTGAAACTCAAGATGTTTTCGCTCACCCAAGATCGCCAAAAGGTGTGAGGGAAGAAGACAAACACTTAGCTTTCCAAACATGAAATACACTTCATAGCAATTTGATTCTTTTTAAGCACCTCGAGCAGTAATATCCCCAAAAAAGTGTGAATAAGATAGCAATGGTTCTTTTTAAAAGCATCCAAAGGAAGTGTTGTGGATATCAATCAATGAGATAGAAAAGGTGCAAGGCAAAAACTGATTTGTTCATTTTTAATCCCAAAACCTGAGTGTTTCTAAATTGATCCTAGTCTTACTTGGTCAACAAAAATGAATGTGAACGTGCGTCAACAAACAGGAAATTATTTGGTCAACACAAAGAAAATAAAACATTCCAAGTATCCATTTGAAAGCTTTAAAACATTTTTTTAGAGCACCAATTGAATTTTTTGTTTGTGTTTTTCTTTTTTTATGCACCAAATGAAAATTCTCTAACTATGAAAGCTTGGAAAGAGTTCATTTTAGAGCACTCAAATTGAAATGTGTTGTTTGTAGGGTTCTTTTTAAGCACCAAATGGAAATTTCCTAACTTAAGAAAGCTTTGAAAATGATTCATTTTAGAGCACTTAAATAAAATATGTGTTGTTTGTAGGGTTATTTTTAATCACCAAAATGAAGGATTTCTAACTTAAAAAGCATTAAAATTTTGAAAATATTTGATCGTTCATCTTCCCTATAACAAATGTGTTAATTGTTTGTGGATAAAAAACAGTTATCCTTCTGCAAATCCTACAAAAATACACATTAGTAGTTGTCAAAAACCCAAATCGAACAATTGTTAATGTCAAAAATTGAAATCTAACATTCAACTTTTTGACAAAATCCTGACAGAGAAAAAGCGAGAAAAACAAAGTCAAGTGTGGCCTCTATCAGAAGGAAAAGGTGCTAAAAAAATCATGAGCACCCCCTGTCATAAGTAAAAAGTGAAAAGAAATGCCAGAAGTGTAAAAAATAGTGTCAAGTGCGTTGGAAACAGAGTCAAGTGCACCAAATCCGTGAAATCGAGTGGAAATTTTTTCTAGAACCTATGCATGAATTATTTTCCAGAGTGCTTTCGGGACCTATAACTTCAAAATTAGCTCACAGAATCGTTAGTGTTAAGGACCGAGGTCCCACCAGGCATGCCAGAATGTGTGAGGGGGAAAATTTGAGAGTGTAAACAAGATAATTGCAATGAAATAGAAACTAATCTAATCAAAGCAAGAATCTAGATCTAAGCCCATTCACTCACGAAATGCAGTTAAACTATTACTGAATTCAAGAAATGAAATCAAAAGAGAAAAACATACATGAATTCATAAAAAGAATAGTGTTACCATCCCATTTCAGAGTGTATTCATAAGATGTTGGGTTGTTCATATCACTGTGAAGCCTCCATAGTTATAATGTGAGAGCTTGAAGAACATGTGTGTTGTTTGATCGAAGATGTTGGTTGAATCTTTGTCAATGTCGAATTGACATTACTTCTTTATGTAAATTGTATTGATTCTTCGATCATTTTTTTTAGGAAAGAGGTTTGTTATATAGAAATTTGGATTTGAAATGGACGATCAGGATTACGTTGTAGAATATCTTGATCGATGGTCGAAATTTCTTGAGAGGATTTAGATGGGCATAATCTATGCAAATAGATTACATAATTAGTGTGATTGAGGAATAGATTGATCTATTAGGGATATAGATTGATTAGTCAAGGATTAGATGAAATATTCAAGAATTAGATTGAGCAATTGGTCGTATTGAAGAATAGATCGATATGTTAGGAAATAAATTGAGCAATCAATGATTCATAATTTACTCAATCAGGAAAGCGATTGAGAATGATTAATTAATTAATCATTTTTGGAGTTGAACGTGCAAATCAAGTTTGACTTTTGCAAACAAAGTTGCATTAGTTTGATTTAATTTTTTATAATGTTTTGAATAGTTATTCAAATTTGGAGAGAAAGTGAGTTAATTAAATTATTATGATTTTAATAATTCAATCGACAAGGGAATAAAGTGAACTAGCGACGTAATTAAATAATTGATGTTATTTAACTAATCAAGATGAAATAAAGACTACATTAGGAAATTATTAAATAGATGCAATTTATTTAATTGGTCGATTTGATGAAAAGTGAATTAATTAAATAAAGTTGTTTTATTCAATTAATAGAGGAAATCAGGGTTTTAGGTCTTTATTAAATAAATGAATTTAATTAGTCAAAAATGATGAAAAATCGATGAGTGTTACGATGTCGTTAATATTGTAACTTACTTTTGGGATGGTGTCCAAAGCATTGTTGATAAAGTGCATCAATTTTTTTCTCAAGTGCATCTATAGAAATTTGATCTTGGTGTTGTTTCAACACTACTTGTTGTGAATCTTGATATGTTAGATTTTGATATGGATGAGGATTTTGAATCAAATCACCCATGCGCCAAGATGCTCCAAAACCTTGATTAGGGGATTCCATAGTTGATATATCAATGACATTTGTGGCATAAGATGTCCCCATGGGTGTATAGAGTGGAACTGGATTTGGGTAATAGATTGAAATGATTGGGGGATGTTATGGTTGCATGTTTAGGATGTTTTGATGCTTAATACCCTATCATAAGGACACTTGGTTTATATTCTCATGGGTTACTTTTATCATTTGTGGTGTTTTTTAGTGGTATGTTGGCATTGTTTTTATTTGATTCCATGTTATTTCTATATTGTGAGTGTGTGGTTGTCATAAACAATTGCCACGCTTTTGCAAATGTTTTGTGACTCCTAACTATTATGGTGTCTATTGTAATGTGGGAGGTGGAAATATGGGCCCAAATTGGATATACCAATCCGGTTCGCTCCTTGAAGAGCGAGCGTAACGATTTCTTACCAAGGTGTCCTGGTTGTGGTAAATCTTCAAGGTGCATCTCTTGATATACCCTAAGCTATGATGCCTCTTTAAAAGGTGGAATATAGGGTTTCATTTAAGAATTTTTCTTTTTCCAGAGATCACAAAGGATGGATTTTTATTGCCATGCAAGAGGTGCTAACACGAGTCTTCCATTTGTGAGATCTTCTTGCTCTTCATCTTTATCTAGGATTTTTATTGTATTTCTCCAATAGTTGGTTGTTTCTTTTGTCTCAAATATAAATCTCCTCAAATTATTGATTATATATGTTTGTTCTCCTTCAATCAACTCATGTTTTGGTTGTATGATAGCTAGTGTAAGGTTCGATTGTTGAACTGGAGCAACTAGTTTCTAAATGGTCATAAGGTGAAAGTATTGATGTTTTGATATGGTTGTTATGAAGCTCTATACCTTAAGGCTTGAGTGTTGTTTGGCGTGACACTATTCTTGGAACGCAAAATGTTGAAAGGCCTAGATCAATATCTCACTTCTTCTAGAGGATATGTTGTAGAAAATCTTACTTCAACTAGCCATGAGGTTCAAGTAAATATTGATATCTTAGAAGTGCGAGTTAGAGAATAATTCAAGTTTGTTGTTTTGATTTTGATTTCCCAAAGTAGGATGGATTTTGAGGATGGATGAAGGAATATATGACCTATCTTGGGTTTCAATGGTTTCGTTCTAACAAGGATCTTGTAACCAACTTTGTACCATTTTCTTGATTGTCAGCAGGATAGAGCAATAGTGATGGGTTTTGAGAAAAAGTGGCAAACTATGAGCAAAAGTGAGTGATGGTTTTTGAGAAAAAGCGGAAAACTGTGAGAAAAAGTGACCAAGTTTTTCAACTACGAGTAGACTATTGTCAAGCATGCTAAATTTTGGAATGCAAGTGTGCATAGAAATTTCAGGTGTGGCCAATTTTGTAGCAAATGCATTGGTTTTATCAAATGAAATAGATTTTCATTAGTGGCTATTAGGGGATAGAGAGAGAAAGTGAGCTTTTTCTGGCAAGAGCAACCAAATTTTATTCAAGTGCAGGAAAATCAACATCAAAAGCAACCTCTGTTCAATTTTTTGTTTTTGTTGAGCATTTGACAACGTTGATGGTTCTTGCAGTTGTGGATGATCTAGTTTGATATGTTCATTGAGATTTGGTAACTGATACAACAATATTTGACTGACTCAAAAAGCATATACTTGTGTGAGATGCATGTCTATTTCTTTAAGTTATGAAATCATGATACCCGAGCCATAGTTTCCCGCGTTTACTTTGAGCCAATGTAGCCTGAAATTAAAGCCTAAATATTTAGAAACCTTTAAGGAGATCCTTCAAAGAGTGAAAATATACGGATTCTCTTAAAAGAATACACTAATTCAAAGGGTTTGTCATTCAACCCTCATGTTTAGTGTTTGTTTCGATATGCTTTTAAATTCAAGCACAATTTTTGATGTCAAAATTTGATTTCATTTTTTTTGGAAAGTTTTACATAAACAAACATCAGAACCCTAGAAATAGAAGCAATCCTTTTAGATAGGCTTACCTCATGCCTCGAAGGGATGATTTTATATGCAACTTATTGTGCAGGCCTAAAGTTGGACATGGAAAGAACTTCTCGAAAGTAAATTTTCATCCACCACTTCCAAAGAATGTTTTTGGATAAAGGGTGGCTTCTACAAACATTGGATCTTAGTCATGTTCTGGGATTATAATATTTGGATCTCTATACATGCGGTGTTTTTCTCAATTAAGAGGCCTCCTAGCCCTTGTGTGTTTTTATGTATAACATGAATACTGGGGGAGACTGACGTCGGTATAGAACAACAACACCTAGTGAGTGATGACCTTTCCTCACATCCACAATAATTTATATAGTGGACCAAACAGAGTGTTTGTTGGGTTACCTTTGAGTTCTCCGGCATGGGATGTGTCTCAAAAGGAAGGCCCTATAAAGTTATGCTTTGAAGTAAAGAGTGTGAAACTCAAGATGTTTTCGCTCACCCAAGATCGCCAAAAGGTGTGAGGGGAGAAGACAAACACCTAGCTTTCCAAACATGAAATACATGAAATACACTTCATAGCAATTTGATTCTTTTTAAGCACCTCGAGCAGTGCTATCCCCAAAAAAATGTGAATAAGATAGCAATGGTTCTTTTTAAAAGCATCCAAAGGACGTGTTGTGGATATCAATCGATGAGATAAAAAACGTGCAAGATAAAAAAACTGATTTGTTCATTTTTAAGCCCAAAACCCAAGTGTTTGTAAATCAATCCTAGTCCTACTTGGTCAACAAAAATGAATGTGAGTGTGCGTCAATAGAAAGGAAATTATTTGGTCAACACAAAGAAAATAAAACATTCCAAGTATCCATTTGAAAGCTTTAAAACATTTTTTAGAGCACCAATTGAATTGTTTGTTTGTGTTTTTCTTTTTTTATGCACCAAATGAAAATTCTCTAACTATGAAAGCTTGGAAAGAGTTCATTTTAGAGCACTCAAATTGAAATGTGTTGTTTGTAGGGTTCTTTTTAAGCACCAAATGAAAATTTCCTAACTTAAGAAAGCTTTGAAAATGATTCATTTTAGAGCACTTAAATAAAATATGTGTTGTTTGTAGGGTTCTTTTTAATCACCAAAATGAAGGATTTCTAACTTAAAAAGTATTAAAATTTTGGAACTCTTTGATCGTTCATCTTCCCTATAACAAATGTGTTAATCATTTGTGGATAAAAACCAGTTATCCTTCTACAAATCCTACAAAAATACACATTAGTAGTTGTCAAAAACCCAAATCGAACAATTGTTAATGTCAAAAATTGAAATCTAACGTTCAAATTTTGGACAAAAGCCTGACAGAGAAAAAGCGAGAAAAACAAAGTCAAGTGTGGCCTCTGTCAGAAGGAAAAGGCGTTAAAAAAATCAAAAGCACCTCTTGTCATAAGACAGAAGTGAAAAGAAATGCCAGAAGCATAAAAAATAGTGTCAAGTGTGTTGGAAACAGAGTCAAGTGCGCCAAATTCATGAAATCAAGTGCAAAATTTTTCTTGAACGTGTGCGTGAACATTTTTCCAGAGTGCTTTCAGGACCTATAACTTCAAAATTAGCTCACAAAATCATTAGTGCTAAGGACCAAGGTCCCACCAGTCATGTCAGAATATGTGAGGGGGAAAATTTGAGAGTGTAAACAAGATAACTGCAATGAAATAGAAACTAATCTAATCAAAGCAAGAATCTAGATCAATGCCCATTCACTCACAAAATGAAGTTAAACTATTACTGAATTCAATAAACGGAATCAAAAGATAAAAGCATACATGAATTCATAAAAAGCATAGTGTTACCATCCCATTTCAGAGTGTATTCGCAAGATGTTGGATTGTTCATATCACTACAAAGCCTCCATAGTTATGTTGTGAGAGCTTGAAGAACGTGTGTGTTGTTTGATCGAAGATGTTGGTTAAAGCTTTGTCAATGTCGATTTGGTATTACTTCTTTGTGTAAATTGTATTGATTCTTTGATCCTTTTTTTTCTAGGAAAGAGGTTTGTTATATAGAAATTTGGATCTGAAATGGACGATCAGGATTACGTAGTAGAATATCTTGATCGATAGTTGAAAGTTGTTGAGAGGATTTAGATGGGCATAATCTGTGCAAATAGATTACATAATTAGTGTGATTGAGGAATCGATTGATCTATTAGGGATATAGATTGATCAGTCAAGGATTAGATTAAATAGTCAAGAATTAGATTGAGCAATTGGTGGTATTGAAGAATAGATCGATATGTTAGGAAATAGATTGAGCAATCAATGATTCATAATTTACTCAATCAGGAAATTGGTTGAGAATGATTAATTAATTAATCATTTTTGGAGTTGTTCAAATTATTCAAATTTGGAGGGAAAGTGAGTTAATTAAATTATTATGATTTTAATAATTAAATCGACAAGGGAATAAAGTGAATTAGCGACGTAATTAAATAATTAGTGTTATTTAACTAATCAAGATGAAATAAAGTGAGATTAGAACATTATTAAATAGATGTAATTTATTTAATTGGTCGATTTGATGAAAAGTGAACTAATTCAATAAAGTTGTTTTATTCAATTAATAGAGGAAATCAGGGTTTTAGGACTTTATTAAATAAATGAATTTAATTCGTCAAAAATGATGAAAATTTGAATTAATTAAATAATGTCATTTTATTCAATTAATAGAGGAATTTAGGGTTTTTGATGCTTTTCATGTGAAATGTAATGATATTTGATGATAATGATGTTGGTGATGCAAAAATGTCATTTAAAGTGTGTGATAAGTGTTAGGTCAATTTTACATGTCTACAAGTATACAATTTAATTACAATGTGAGGCTTGTTTGGGGCATTTGTCTACTATTCCACTTGATGGTGTATTTAAAAATAACCCAAGCAGTAAGTTGGACAATCTTCAAAGGTGTTAGAGAAATGAAATTCATTGAGATAATTCAAAAAATATAGCTCAAGATAAGAAATATTTTAAAGGTACCTAAATAAAGTACAAGACCATACATGACCAACACAATTTGGAGCACAATCTCAAAGTGTGGGATCGACTATGATTATCCATAGGTGAAGAAAGGTTGCAAGAACAAGGTAAAACTAAAACACTAACATATGAATTATTTTACATTTAGAAACAGTTATATACAATACATGTGTACTTGATTTAACCCCTTTCATGAGGATCTGTTATATGATGAATTGATAATATTTGTATCTTTATGAACTATCAATGTTAGATAAAGAAGAACAAGAATAAGTATTTCCATCTTTGGAAGACTTGGTGTATGGCAAGTAAGTAATAATTTTAGATGATGTAGTTCTATAGAATAAGATAAGGGAGACTTAAAGAGGAGCCCAAGAGTTTGGTAAGTTAGACTCAAGGATCAAGAATTGAAGAAAGAAAAGTGATAATCAAAGCAAAAAGTGGGGGAATTATTGTATCCCTTAGTTTCTCATTAAGATTTTGTGGGACCAAAGCCTCTCTAAGAAGGGATCTATGATCCATTTGGATCAAGAAAGAAAAATTATTCATTTGTTGAATGAGTTTTGTAAGTTAAAAACTTCATAAAGGAAGTGGTTTTACCCACATGACAAAACCACCACTTTAAAATTGGAAATAGGTATGAAACCATCACAATGGAAATAAAATTGTGATGATGAATTTGGAACTTCCATTTGACCAAACTAGTGGTTTCATCATGAGTACACAAGGAACGTGCAATTTAAACAAGTTGGCTGAATTTTAGCAATTCCAATTATAAATTGGGTTTTTCTAGTGGATGGTAAAGGTTCCAAGCATACATATGGACTGAAAAAGCTAATGCAAGGGTTCAAAGGATTTATAGAGTGGTGTATGTGTGAGAGAAAGGAGAATTCAACTATAGGAAATTGCGCATTTTTTAAGATGGATAATTACCCAAAACAAGAATTGGTTGTATACCCTCTTTACAAGTGATCCTGCAATACTGGTTTACAATTCCCTTCATGGAGAAAAATTTCAAAAACGCTCCAAAGAAAAAAAAATCATGTTTTTAGGGGTTCACTCGAAGGGGGGATTCACATGAACCCAAAAAATGGGTTTGCTCGAACCCCCACTTCGAGCAAACCCATTTGTGATGTTATGCACTTTTTCACGCACTTTTTTAAGGAAAAGAAAGGAAATTTTCAAAACAAGGGGGTTCGATCGAACCCCCCTTTTTTGCCTTTCCCCCTCTCCTCTAGTATTTTTTTGCAAAATTTTTCCTTTTCAAGCTCAAGTTGAGGATGAAAATGGAGGAAACTTCACAAAACCAATTGGATGATGGTAGCCCTCAGAACGAGCTATCCATCAAATATAATTTTAATATATTTTGGTTTCATTATATATATTTTTAGTTTAATTAAACATTGGTTTTTCATCAAAAATCAAGCTCTTTGTTCTGCACATGTGGAAAAATAGTAGATTATCAAAAAAATTCTGAAAAATATGTTTGTACTAGGTATTGATGTCCTTGATCCAACAAAAAAAAAAGAATTTTGATACATACAAAAAAGGTTATGTTGTATACAGTCCGCCTATGTCTAAATTGTAATTGGTTTGACTTCAAAACTTAATTAAGAAAAAATAATTCAATAAAAAACTATGAAACCAAATGGACGTGCTAGTTATTGTAGTTACAAAGCTAAATTAAAAAAAAAAAAAAAAATTCTCCTCCATAGAAAAAAAGTTATGTTGTTTATGGTGAACATCACTCTTTAAAAAAGGTGTTTATTGTTAAAAACTAGTTTTCGAAGGAGATGGAAAAAGAAATGCAAATTGATTCCAAATGATTTAAAAATATATATTTAGAATCTACAGAAAAAAATTCAGAAATTGCTAGTTTGCATCATCTTCAAATTCCTCATGGTTTAGCAGGTATAGGTGCCCAAAAGTGAAGATTTAGTTAAAAAAAAATCAGTTCAGTGTCCAGTTTGGCCAAAAATTGTAAACCAATATTGTGGGATCACCCCTACACTTGTGTTGTTGATAATGACAATTAATATATAGTTGAGAATGCACAACTACTAGCTATTTTCTCCTCTAACTAGGTTTTTCAAGATAAAATTATTTGATTTGTGTGTTGTTTTGCAAGTCTTCTTATTTTTATTTGTTTTCTGACACAAAATTCTTCTTGAACATCACTTATGAACTATGATTAAGAAAGTAGAAAATCAATTAATTCATTCATAAGCTTTGGGTGACAGCATAATATTGTGTCCCACTTTTTGGCCTAAGTGGGACACTCAAAATTGGTATTTATTTAACATTTTTTTATTTATTTCAATTATACTAAATAAATGATCAAGAAACTCAAAATGATGTGAACTAATGAGTTGTGGAATTTAATATATAGATTCAAACTTTGTATTTTTTAAAAGTCTTAATTAATTATTTTTATCATTTTATTTATTTTTAATCAAAATTTCAAATTAATTTTGCTAAGTGATGTTTTTCTATATCACATAATTTTTAATACAAATAAAAAATTTCATGGTTTCTTGGAAGAAATTTCAAACTTGAGAGGAAAATTTAAGAAGTCCAAGGGTGAGTCCCATAAGACTAAGTATAATGTGGTAGGGGAATCACAAGGTGATACTCTTTGTATTGATAAAGGTAAGAGGAAAATGCACCAAGATGAGGAGATCGATGTGGAAGCCCAAATCCTATAGGTTGATGGCCTTTGTTTGGGTAAAATATTTGGGAGAATAGCTAGCATCACCCATCCTCCTCCCTAAAGGATATTAATTTGATCCTAAACTCTCTACCCAATAAAGCAAATGAATTGCACAAGAAAATTGAAATATATCACAAGATGTTGAAGTGGTTCATTGCCTGAGATTAACAAAAATAGGATTCAAAGCTCCCTAATGGATGATTGGAACACTAAGGTGGATCTTCTTAGTTTGAAATATTAGTTGGTCAAAGAACATGAGAGTCTTAACAAGCCAAAAGCTAGAATTACTGAGATAAAATGAAATATTTAGAAATTTGTGAACTTCAATAAGGCCACTATAACCAATTCACTCAATAACATAAAATATTTAAATGAGAACGCCAAAAATAGAAAAGGATAATTCCAAGCCAAGTTGAGTGCATGCAAAAGGGGATGCAAAGCCAAGGATACCAACACCATAATTGTAGAATTAATGAGCACCTATCTCCAAGCATTACAAGATGAGTGGGAGACTATCATAGCCTTGAACAAGCTTTGATGTTGTGTCTTTTCAATTTTTTGGTTTCAAGTGTTATATGTTTTTTATTTCTAGTTATGCTTGATACTATGGTATGTTCTAATTATGTTGAATTTATGCCTATATTGTGTTGTTTGATAGTTTTATGATTTTTTGTTAATTTGATTGTAAAAGTATTGCAGCCCTTCTAAAACCCCCTCTTTACATTTTATCAAAAATGTTAACACCAATGTTTAGGCCACATATATTTTTTGTAAATTTTTTATGAAGTATTTAATTTATTATTAATTTTTAAATTAGTACAAACAAAAAGTTCAAACCTATATTTTACCATAACAGTTTTCTCTTTATATATAATTGAAACAAGGATGACAAAAGTGTATTATTTTTATATTTTTCTAACAATGTTTATTATTTTTTAATATCTTGAATAGAGGTCATTATTTTTTTATAATATGGACTTGCATTCATAATAATATTACAAAATGTATTACATATTATAAATTTTATAAATCTAACACTAAGGGTTACATACAAACTAGAATTTTACAAGATTTCATTTTAACATGCATGGAGGAGACTCTTTTAGGGTTGTGATTTAGGTCTAAGGGGGTTCTATCTAAGGGAATTTTATCTAAGGTATTTTGATCTAACCCCTTCAATCAAATGTCCTTAGATGGTGAAAGGAAGTAGGGTAGGTGAAATGCTTCCTACACTAATATTATGAGAAGGGTGTTGTGAAAAATTTAATCTTTTAACAAATACAAAAAGCAGAAACACATTTAAATAAATAATAAATAATAAATAATAAATACCATAACCCAGGTGTATGTGGGGAGATCAAGTTGAGAAAAAAAAATCCACACTCCAAAGCAACTCAATGTATGATTCAGTAAACCACAATTAAATCACACTTACAAATAAATTCTTCACAAGAGTATCACCAACCAAAGATCTAGAGTAATTCTTATAGCTTAGTAGTATCTACAAAACTCTACACACAACCTCCATCTCAAGAACCTAATATATAGGAGATACAAAACCCAAAACCATCAAATGGTATTAGAAAACCTTGAGCTAAAACCACCTAAATTATCCCCTAATCAAAGATGTTTTATAATGTGTCATAATATGCATTATAAATTGGTCAATGTGTGCATTTCCTCCAAAAACATTTTGCATTTCCTATGCCAATTTTTGGAGGCCATAACTTTTGATCTAGTGGGCCAATTGGACCCATTTTATTTTTTAGATTGAGGTAAGAAATTATATCTATGCAACAAGAACCTCCATAGGCAATTCCAAGTAATTAGGAATTTTTTTTTGTTAAAAAACTAAACCTATAGCCAATTTTTTTTTATCATTTTATATCCAAAAATCTCACCTTTTGTAATATTTACATTAGGAGCAAGGTTGAGACGCCTTTCCAAAAATTATCCTACTTGTTGAACACATTGTAAGAGAAAAGGGAGTATCAACACCATTTATTAATTGCTAGGGGCCAAGAGTCCCATAGACTCATAGCACTACTTGAAATTTTCTATGCTTGTTGGCTTTGTTAGTGCATATAAAAATTATTCAAAGTGTCATTTTTTTCTAGCATCTCCCTCCCATCCCCTAACATATCTCAAACAAAATTGTATTTGAAATAAATACACTTCATCCTCACATGAAATGTAACAACCCCCATGTTAGTATTTTGTTGTTCTCCTTCCTTGATGGATTTCGATAACTGTATATTTTGTATTTGCACTATTCGTCCCTTAATTATTTTGTTTGGACACCCGATAACTGTATATTTTGTATTTGCACTATTCGTCCCTTAATAACTGTTATGCTAGATTGTATGATTACATGTTTATATGTTTATATGTTTATATGATGTTATGTGGTTGACATGGTTATTGTTTATGTTGGATTTCATGTTACATGGTTAGTTATTATGTTGGATTACATGCTTACATTTTTATATATATCGTTGCCCTTTCTTATGTATAATTATGGACAGGAAAATGACGATGTCATAACACTCGTAACCGAGAGGCTTATGATATCATGACCCTTTTTCCTTATGATTGATGTTTCTTTAGATATATGATATATGATTTATGCACATGTACTTTAATGTTTGAATTGGAGTGATGCAGGTATTGAGTATCGACTCCACCTAGATTCATAGGCCTGGGCGTACTCTCATTCCCCGATGATGGTTATTGGAGGTAGTCACAGGCCAAATGTCCCCTACCCTAGCCCACTGTACCCTGTTAAGAAAGTGGTTATGTGTTGTTTTCTTCCATCTGATTACCTAACAGTAACGTCCGGAGCACCCTTCTACCAAAAGTGATTTTTCTTATATGTCTCATTGAGGTATTTGGTCTTGTTCTTTCTTTAATATTTTGTGATCATATATATATATATATATTTAATTTGGATTGTCAGTGTTGTGATGTGGTTCCATTGGCATCTTCACGTTTTTTTTAATATGGTATTTTATGGTGGTTAAATTGATGGGGATTTGAGTATGTTATTCCCTTAAGGTTTTAAATATTTTATTTAAATGATTTATTAATCTTTTGGGGCAGCGTTGTGCAATTTTAATTTTGCATATTTAGTGACCTTTATTAATTGTTTCCTTGGGGGAGCTTTAATAACTAGTTTTATCTAATGCCTTATTTTTCATTTTGCTTTGGTTTTGGGAAAAGATAAAAAGAAAATGGCATTTTGTTTTAGGGGATCATCATGTTTTTGGAGAAAAGAAAATTGGTTGGTTTTTGCATGGAGAAGAAAACCCCATGATTTGGGGCAACGGAGTTTGAGAAGATTGTGAAAGTTTTCTGAGAAGAAATTCGTGGGTAGCAGGCTGTTGAAATCAACGTGCCGTTTCTTAGTTGTTGTCTGGATTTGGAGCTTGGCTGTCTTCTTCTTTTAGCATTCCTCCATTTATATTTTGGAGAAAATTGAGGTATTTTTCTGTTATTCTTCAATCTTCTGTGGCTGGTAATTTGGGCATTCACTCATGCTTCTTGTATGACTGGTATTTTTTTGATCTAGATTATGTTTTTAATTTATGAAAATTGGAGGAACTCCTCTATTTCATTTTTGTTTTGCTTGGGGTTTGTATGATGACTGTTTTAAAATTTAATTTGCTGCTCATTACCCTCGTGATAAAAATGAAATTTAAGGGTGGATTTCATGTAGAAATGCCAAGATCTCAACTAGGTCTTTGGCAGATTTTTAATCTATGCAAATTTATTTTTTGATGATTTTCTTACCATTTGTTAAAATATTTTTTCTTGTTGTTCATAAAACACTTGCTAAAAATGTAAAATGAAGGTGGATTCCATGTCCACATGCCCATATCTCAACTGGGTTTTCGTAGATTTAATTTCTGGGCACTTTCATTTTTCATGCATTTTCTTGCCCAATTGACCAAAAAATGGCATTTTCTCTGAACATCACCTCTTTTTTGGGCTAAACTCAAAATTCAAAGGTGATTTCAACTAGAAACACCAAAATATGAACTGGGTCTAGCTTAGAACTTTGATCCGAGCACTTTGAATTTTTACGTAATTTTTATGCCTCTATTTCATAATATATTTTTGTTGTTAAATGAGTCTTCTTACAACAATTTTATCTTGGCTGTTTTAAATGGTTTCTTTGATAGAAAATTGTGGCTTTTCCTTTTATTTCATTTTATTTGGATTCCTCATTTGGTTAAACGAGATGAGCTTAGGTCTAGGTAATAGAGTGGTCATATGAAGTGGCTCTCTACGGGCCCAGGGCCCGCAAGTGGTTGTCAGGGGAACTAGTAGCAGAGTTAGAGTAAACAAGTGATAACTAAATAAACATAATGGGGTAAAACACTAATAAGATAATGAGACCTCGTGCATGCCCTTGAGCGCTTGTAAAGGCTAAGGATGCACTCGAGAAGGCCCATCCGTCTGCAGGGCGTCGAGTTATCCATCTGTGGGACATGGATTTGGACATGATTGAGTCTCCTTGTCCCTATGAGAGGTGTACTTGATTCCATTTGGTACCATCCCTTTGAGCACGCATGATGACACTCCATCTGATATGCACTCTAGTATCTAGCACCTTGGTAGTCATGAGTAGTACCGACCATGTCATTGGATAAGCATCTCTATGTTGTGAT
Organism: Sequoiadendron giganteum; assembly: GCA_007115665.2. Classification (NCBI taxonomy): domain Eukaryota; kingdom Viridiplantae; phylum Streptophyta; class Pinopsida; order Cupressales; family Cupressaceae; genus Sequoiadendron; species Sequoiadendron giganteum. The sequence continues at coordinate 261,451,377 of CM021105.1, forward strand.
GATTGATTGTATGCATTGTATTCTATGTTTGCTCTATGACTGATGCGATTTTTGTGCTTACTTTACCCTTTCCTTGATTTATTTTTCTTGGGCCTTGTGACTATCTCGGAGCATGGTGGGGTGGCCTCTTTTGAGCCCACATGGTAGGGAGGCATTGCCACCGCCATTGGGGACCGGTGTACAAGTTATTGGAGCAGTAGTTGGAGTCATTCCCCCTTTGTGTATATATCTTATTAGATGATGTATCTTATTCATGGAAATGCTATTGTATTCATACTTTTCCTTAATACACATTGTACTATCTTGAGAGAGAAAATAATCATAAATTTAATGAGAAGATATGTGATGTTTTATTTTGGTTTATGGGTTTCAATGTTGGTATCAGACTCGATTGTTCTATGATAATCCTTAAGTCTCTGTCTTTCAATTAATTCTCATGTTTAGATCAGATCCATGGTTGTGTGTTTCCTCATTTCGGTAGGGTGCAAAGGTTCCAGAGCACTGACGCCTTATGTTGTTGTCTTGAGAGTTGCAACAAGGGTTCTAGAGCACCAGGGCCTTTTGTTTGCTGACCTGTGGGTAGCAACAGGTTCCAGAGCAGTGAGCTCTGGAACAATAGGGTTTCAGAGTAGGAGGTTTTGGAGCAGCAAGCTCCGACGCAACTTCCAGAGCTATCCTACTTGCTCCCGTTTGGATTTTCTCTGGAGGGTGGATTAGTCCTCTTCTCTGGGTGGTACCTTCAGTCATACTTGGCCATGTTTTCTTATTAGTATATCAGTTTGCCAACTAATTTATGTGTATGTTATTCCTTTTGTTTAAAAAAAAATTATCTTGTCCCTTTTGGCTCTTAACTTTTGGAGGTTCGTTGCAGGATGTTACATGAAAGATTAGGTTCTTTGCTAAACATATGACACTCTAATTGTCACAATGAACTATGATAGCTCATGCCTCTATCCCAACATCTATGCACAATCTCTTAAGATAGATGACTTTCTTACAAGCATGAGATGCTACCATGTACTCTAATTTTGTAGTGGACAAAGAAACCACAAAATGTCATTTACTCATTCAACTAATTGCACCACCAAATATAGTGAAAACATATCTAATCATGGATATTTTGTTGTTAATATCTCCAACCCAATCTAAATCCAAAAGTCCATGAATATAAATAGAATTTTTGTCCCCTATAGGATAACCATGATAGCTTAAGTAATACTCAAAGATACCCTACAAATACTCAGACCCTCTTCACTACCTCCCAATGTACTTGTTTAGGATTATCCATAAATCAGCTAAGGACTCCCATTGCTTGGGAAATGTCTGGTCTTGTACAGACCATAACATACATAAAAAAATTAACCTTACTAGTATAAGGTATTATTCTTGTATCCTCTATCTCAAAAGGAGAAGTTGGGCACTACTCAACATATAAATTTGTCCTCATAGTAACATAACACACAATGGCTTACAATATATCACATTAAACCTCTCCAACACTTAGTTCACATACTTACTTTTTCCCAACAAAATTTCTATATGTGCTCTCTCTTTTAATTTGTATCCCCAAGATGTACCTTGCTACTACTAAGTCCTTCATCTCAAAAAATACTAAAAGTTGAGGCTTCAAATCATCAATAAAACCTTTCCATTTACCAAAAAGTAACATATCATCAAAATATAATACAATAATGAGAACATGATTAGTATCCATCTTATAATAGATGCAATGCTCTGATTTTGTTACACCTTGTTTCTCAATAACCAGATTACTTTTACCTTTATGAGTAAAAATGATGATAAATGTAAATCATGACTTTAATATGTTTAATAGGTGAATGAAGTACTTAAATATGCATTAAGATGTTATTGCTTTTTATGGTATGATTATGTTTTGTTTATAATGGAAAATATGATGAAGGAATATGTATTTCCATATGATTACTTTAATGCTTTGATAATGTAAATGATTTATGATACAAATGAATTTCATTTGAATAGCTAACTACCTTTGTGATGCACTAAGTTGGACATGGGAATGAATCAAGCCCTCAAGTAAGAGAGGGGGAGTATCACTTGGGACAAAAGCTTGGTTTGGTAAACATAATATGCCTGTTTGAGCTATCACACCCTCACACCCTAGTTGGTCAAGTTGAGTCAAGTTAGTTCAGGAATTGGTAAGTAAACCCTTGGTCATGGTTGTAACGCCCCATCGTGGAACCCAGGGAATGACATGTCACTAGCGCTAAACAACCAAATAATTTTTTAGTTTTTTAAACATTTAATAACAACATGTGAATGTCAACCTAACATGAACGTTCTAAGATTCCACAACTACACTACTAAAGTAAAACAATAAACACAACACATCAAGTACTATTACAAATAACATAAGAATATACCATCTCAAGATTCATTACAAGTTTAGTTACAACAAACGAGATTGTGAAAAACCTCAATACATCACAAGTAGTAATATAATGAAACCTCATGTAACATCATGATTGTGCACAAAATAGAATATGAACAAGAATAGCTTACAACCAAATCCATGAGCTTGTCCGACGAACCACTCTGTGAACGATGTGTACCCAGGATCCTGCCAAGAACAAGCATGTCTCGAACAATATCACCTGCGGGGGACCCAATGGAAGAAATGACACGCTCCTCCAAACCGTGTGGAACTCGAAAGCCCACCCCCCATGCTAGGAGATAGAACATGTCCTTAATTCAAACATACAACAAGAAGAAACATCACACAAAACATGGTCGACACACATGACATCACAATGACAACACATATGTCATACTCCCAGTACATTAATTAAATTTTTCACTTAATTACCAACTTCTGATAGGTTACCCATGCAACCACTTTCCGGTTCGGCCCCTAACGGAAACCACTCCTGCTATGGTACAACTTCTCATAATGTCAAAACAATAACGCCAACATACATACAAGAGAAAAGTTCTTTGCACAAAAACCCATTGTCATCAGAACCATACAATAACATTAAATATCTCAATAGGAACCACATACATGCATGACCAAGTCTATATATGAACAAACACAACCCCACTCCATGGAATTCATAAAGTCCAAAAGTAAATTCACAAGAACACTAAACGTGCATGGCCCACGTTTTCACATTGAAACATTACGAGAGCAATCACAATTCTCTATCCATGATTCAAATCAAAATAACCACTGATAAAAGCCTCTGGAACAAAATACCACACCAGTATTAAATAAAATCTCCAAGCAAAAATTTCCAATAATGCATTATGAATATCTCGTATTATCGTGATAATATTTGGTATGTTAAGATGTCCATAATAATATTTTCCCTTATAGTTATCTTTCCAACTCAACAAAACATTTAAAGTTCATAATTGAAAAAATAACAATATCCTAATTATTATTTTCAAATAAACATTGTACTTTGTAATCACTCCTTAAAAATAAATAAGAGATGACTCTTAACACTAACATTACCATTCCTAATAATCCTAATGAATAAATTTACATTTGTCAAATTAGGATACCAAAAGAAAACACAATAATAGTTTCCATTAAAGCTGGCTGATAATCTAAAATCCATAGAAAAGAAGATACACATCAAATTAATAAAGATTATAAATTCCATATTATCAATTATAAATATTCTAGCATTCAATTAATTTTTGAAGAACATAGAAAACTATTAGCAGTATTAAACAACTTTTATCGACGTGCATATGAAGTTTATGTAATGATGTTAATCAATGAAAGCACAATAGAAAACTCAGTCGTGAAAAATATGTATTTATATGCCATTAAGAATCGAATTGAGTAAACTGGTGGTTGACATAAACTCATAATTGATTGCATGGATCAAAGGATAAACTGAAATAAATAAACAATATCCATTTATATTTTATAATAAAGTAACAACTAATCATGCATTCCAGAGTATTGTCAGATCCTATGACATGTAGCCAACAATGTGCTAGGCGAAAGATAATTCTAAGGGTCTCACGTAGGTCAAACACCCAACGAATCCTATAACTCAAAATTTTATGGGAGTTTACTCATTATGTTCAATGAACTAAGTGATTATACCTATGTCGTACTCCCTTCAAGAGCTAAGTTAGCAATCGGATGAGCATGCAAGCTGCATGCATGAATAAACACAAATCACACAACTTACAAAACCGCGATCTAGTCGGCCATGGAATCCAACTAACCAAGTTTTCGACAAAGGGAAGGTAACAAGACACTCAAGCGCAAAACACAACAACAGATAAATATGAGAAAAAGGCTGAAACATTTAATTACTACACCCTATGATAGGCGGCGACTATCTAAAATCATCAGATCTATTAAGTTTGATCACTGGCCCTGACAAAGAGAGAAAGGTCAAGATAAAAGTAAAGAGAATATTCATTCTAGTCTATGCAGATCAACACACCACAACATGAGAGTCGAAAACTTATTTTTTCGATGGGCATTCAAAGAAAGTCCAAACAAAGATTGTGAAATATAAATATATATATAGTAGGCTAAAAGTTAAGACTACCAATCCAAGCTACAACAATTAGACCTTAGAAAGGTAACCAGGATCGGCCAAACCATGCATTCCAGAGAGCAGAGACAACAATCTAGTCATGATTCACATCATTATGCTTGTGAAGAATAGAGAATAGAGACGTCAAAGATTATAATAAGAATAGAGAATAAATCTCAAAGTAGAATCAACTACAATAAACAATAAAAGTCTGGAAAGTATAAAGTAAAATGAATAGGTGCCATCAAGGATACTATGGCCTGAGAATCGAGAGAGATAAAGAAAGCAACGACATTCTTACACAAGGCTTGCCTTAGTTAAGCCACTTCCAAACTAGATCAAATGGACTTCCAAGAGCAAGCTTCCAGTATAACAAAACTATGGACTTTCCCTTGCCGCCAACTCACAAGAACTTTGGGAGAACCAATAAAATTCAAGGCAGAATCAAAGGAAAATGAATCATTAAGAGAATTGGGTATAGTTAGGCACCCTACAAATTCATTGCAATAGAATGATTATATATTCACTAACCAAAATAATCCAATTCAAATTTCAAGACAGGAAATAAAGCATGCGGATCATGAAAGAAAAGCAAGAGGGAACAGTTAGATGGTAGACTAGAATCACAATTTTGAGGGAGCTTATAATCCAACGAAGTGAGAATCAATAACACAGTGAAGGAAGATAAAATTAAACTCATGCAAAGATGTTACAACACAAAACGTTTTATGAAGAATACACAATTCCATAGCTTTAACTGCAATGTTTTCTTTTATCATCTATTTATCAATAATTCAATCAATATTGACATTAATGTTTTCGTTTTCTATTGTGCATGCAGATTCCAAGTCAAGATTTTTGTAGTATAATACCATTAAAATACCTCAAACCCTTTTGCATGTATCAAAACAAGAATTAGTATGAAATTTGCAGGAAGAAAACCTGAAACGCTTTCCGAATTCGAATAACCCAAAGCGAAATCCTCAAAAGTTCAATCCACAAATCTTTCACAGTAGGAACACAACTTCTAGTAGTCAATTTTCAGCTTTCCAAACAAAACCCCAGAAAATACAGAAAACAAATTTCCCGTGAAACAACAACAATCTTTTTTTTTTTTTTTTTACCAATTGTCCAAATAAATACAATTCCCACACTCAACTTTCAGATTGCATGCAAATCATCCATCAGTTAAAAATTTTGAACACAATGATCAAAGAAGATATTTTGCAACTTTAAATCACAACTACAAGTTAAACTTTGTCAATTTTCATAAACATCAAAATTGTGAATTCATATCAATTTCAACTAATTATTCTTCCTTAATTAACATATTTTAATATTTCACAATTAATTCCACATTATTCTATAAATAACCTTTCAAATTAAATTAATCATTAAATTAATCTAAACATAACATTATGAAAACATGACAACATGTGACGACCAATTAACATTACGAAAAACGAACGACAACAAGACATATGGGTAAAAAAATGATACTCGTTCTTTCCAGAATGATGGTTCATGACAGAGGACAAGACTATCTCCTTTAAATGAATTCCATTGGGCCTTGGCACGCTCAAACCTGATGAAGAAGGTGGAGTCGATGCCCGTACCTAAAATTTGCATCAAACTACACGGTCAACCGAAACAACATATATAATAGAAAACACACCGTGAAGAAGAATCACAACATAGCATGGCACTTACAGATGAGTACTGCTAAACCGTCTCCTTCACCAAACTAATGTAAGACATAGCATCTAAAATCAATCACATCATAGTACCATCATAAATATTACAAAACATCATTTGCCATCATAATAATGTCTTCTCATGAAAGTAAATAGAGCATCATGAAGTAAAGTGTATCATCAACAGAGTTTCACAACTAATCGTGTAATCCATGACATAATGCATCCAAGTGACATAGTCTCAAGCAACTATCAGCCAACAGCAACTCAAAACAACTTAAATAGCAATGACATCAGGAGGGTCGCTACATCCTCCCCCCCTAGGGTAAGGCTTACTCCTGGAAGCCTGCAAATACCTCTAGTACAAACTCCATACAGTCAAACATAATCAAGGGTTATAATATTGAACCACTCCATACCTCAACATAAAAAAACAGCAGCAACCCATGGCATAACACTCCAAGCCAAATAAACTGCCAATCCAAATAACCAACATGGTGAAGCAACCACTCACAAGTCTCCAAAACCATAGATCCATGATCTCACATACACAACAATAAACATCACCGTAAATCACAACACAAGGTCACACTTCGGTCCATCTAGACACCAGAACTCAACATACTAATCCATCATAGAAGAATCCATGAACCAAGAGAAAATAACCAACTCAAATAATCCATACATCAAATCGGTGGCTTGATGGTGTTATTCCATACATAAAGTAAGACCATCCAAACAAGACCACAATGACTTATCTCTTGTTGTATAAGGTGATTAGCCTCCAAGAGATAGTCATCACACATAGATGAGTAGTGGGTTCTAGTTGCATAACAACCTCACATACCCCCATCCTCTACGTTTCATGCATCTACTTCCTCGTACACACTCACCAAATTTTCCTCATACATCCTTGGAGAGGAGTCACCATACGACACATAACCGACATTGAAAACAACAAAGATAACTAGCTTAGCCACCAAGTTCATAAAGCAGAGAAAATAAAGTTTCAATTTCAACAATAAGGCAATAAATTCGCATAATTTCAACACTAATTCAAATGTATTACCACTAGGGTTATAAGAAAATAAGGTCACAAGGTGTGGCTAAACCATCACACTCAAATATAACAAAGTGTTGGCCTTCACAATTAACAGAAAAATCACCAATAACCAAAAATAAAGTTCACAATCTTTAAAATTGCACTATACAACACTATGTGACTAGATACTAGCCACCAAACGAGGAAGAAGGAAACAACGTCCAACTAGAATAATAATAGCCCTCATGTGATGTGGAATGAACACACCATCCACATGATCCAGAGTGTATCCATGACTATCACATCATCACTCTACCTAGTCATACGCTAGCCGGAGAAGGCACGTATTGGTTGTATGCCATGTGGTAGTGTGTATGTGGGTCCGCGGAAGTAGGCACATGCAAAACACACCCCACATCGCGATGCCTCATGGAGAAGACACACGCAGGAACTCGTTGTAGCCAGAGGTATACATGGCTAGGATCTACCCATATGCTAACCGACTAACATGGTCGAAGCAACCATGAGGATCCCTCTACAAGTGTTTGAGGCCCCATAATGCTCAGCGCACAAGTAGGATAACAAAGACAATCTCAAAATGTGCCTTCACGTGTCTAAGCATGTGGCATCATGTAACACGACATCATCACCATCACTATGTCAGAACATCAATGGGGTGTGGTATCGTATTGCATCATATCAGAACATGTGCAAATTCAGTATATCACAACATCATCACCAACACTATGTCAGAACATCAGTGTGGTGTGGCATCGTATCTATTACATCATGTCAAAACATGTTCAGATACACTAAATATATAATGCAAAATGATAATATCAATATGGGGCTACTGAGCTTCACCTCTCATACAAACGAGGTTTACTCAATAATGCTAGATCAATGTCTCTACGGATGGCCAGGCATAAACAAACAAACCTATGCTAGTGTACTCAAATCTGTGGGGATTGGGCTAACACTTATGGATCAAGCATTTTGATCCATCATAATGGAAATTAGTGGGTACATTTCCTTGGGATTGGTTGAGTTGAGACACTCAGCGTCGTAATATGTGTACACTGCACACTGCACCAAAGGAACTTTTTGGTTGCTATTATCCCTTCACGGGTTGAGGGTCTAGAGAACCAAAAGAAAAAGAATCTACCAAACTATCTTTTAGTTACTCATATATGTAAGTTTCAACCACACATGGGTTGGCCCTCAATCAGGTAACAAACATGCAAACACACATAATGGTATGGTAAATCCCACACCAAAGTGCAACTTTTCCCCATGGATGGGTACCAAGTATTACCATCACATGAACACACAAAACAAGTACGGGGTATTCACAACACTCAAAACAAGACACAGTTACTGGTTCCTTACATTTACAGGGGGTACAACTACATACATAATCCCATAAGAACAAAAAATTCCATAACCCATGGGATACATATCATTAATTTCCATCCACAACTTTTATCAGTTATCTTTCATGCTACTCTTTTCCACAGAGTACGTCATGCTAAAGTAAAAGCCATGAACACATGATCACTTAACAATTCCACTAACAGATTCACAAGGATAACATAGTGGACTCAAGTATACCCAGAGCACCCAGTGTATGAACCTGGGACTTTGATACTAAGTTGTAACGCCTCGTCGTGGAACCCAGGGAACGACACGTCACTAGCGCTAAACAACCGAATAATTTTTTATTTTTTTAAACATTTAATAATAACATGTGAACATCAACCTAACATGAACATTCTCAAATTCCACAACTACACTACTAAAGTAAAACAATAAACACAACACATCAAGTACTATTACAAAAAACATAAGAATATACGATCTCAAGATTCATTACAAGTTCAATTACAACAAATGAGATTGTGACAAATCTTGATACATCACAAGTAGTAATATAATGAAACCTCATGTAACATCATGATTATGCACAAAATAAAATATGAACAAGAATAGCTAACAACCAAATCCACGAGCTCGTTCGACGAACCACTCTGTGAACGATGTGTACCCAGGATCCTACCAAGAACAAGCATGTCTCAAACAATATCACCTACGGGGGACCCAATGGAAGAAATGGCATGTTCCTCCCAACCATGTGGAACTAGAAAGCTCACCCCATGTGCTAGGAGATAGAACAGGTCCTCAAGTCAAACAGACAACAAGAAGAAACGTCACACAAAACATGGTCGACACACATGACATCACAATGTCAACACAACTATCATACTCCCAGTACATTAATTAAATTTTTCACTTAATTACCAACTTCTGATAGGTTACCCATGCAACCACTTTCTAGTTTGACCCCTAACGGAAACCACTCCTACTATGGTACGACTTCTCATAATTTCAAAACAATAATGCCAACATGCATACAAGAGAAAAATTCTTTGCACAAAAACCCATTGTCATTGGAACCATACAATAACATTAAATATCTCAATAGGAACCACATACATGCATGGCCAAGTCTATATATGAACAAACACAACCCCACTCCATGGAATTCATAAAGTCCAAAAGTAAATTCACAAGAACACTAAATGTGCATGGCCCACGTTTTCACATTGAAACATTACGAGAGCAATCACAATTCTCTATCCATGATTCAAATCAAAATAACCATTGATAAAAGCCTCTAGAAGGAATTAAAACAAAATACCACACCAGTATTAAATAAAATCTCCAAGCAAAAATTTCCAATAATGCATTATGAATATCTCGTATTATAGTGATAATATTTGGTATGTTAAGATGTCCATAATAATATTTTCCCTTATAGTTATCTTTCCAACTCAACAAAACATTTAAAGTTCATAATTGAAAAAATAACAATATCCTAATTATTATTTTCAAATAAACATTGTACTTTGTAATCACTCCTTAAAAATAAATAAGAGATGACTCTTAACACTAACATTACCATTCCTAATAATCCTAAAGAATAAATTTTCATTTGTCAAATTAGGATACCAAAAGAAAACACAATAATAGTTTCCATTAAAGCTGGCTAATAATCTAACATCCATAGAAAAGAAGATACACATCAAATTAATAAAGATTATAAATTCCATATTATCAATTATAAATATTCTAGCATTCAATTAATTTTTGAAGAACATAGAAAACTATTAGCAGTATTAAACAACTTTTATCAACGTACATATGAAGCTTATGAAATGATGTTAATCTCAAAAAGCACAATAGAAAACTCAGTTGTGACAAATATATATATCTAAATGACATTAAGAATTGAATCGAGTAAACTGGTGGTTGACATAAACTCATAATTGATTGCATGGATCAAAGGATAAACTGAAATAACTAAACAATATCCATTTACATTTTATAATAAAGTAACAGGTAATCATGAATTTTGGAGTATTGTCAGATCCTATGACATGTAGCTAACAATGTGCTAGGAGAAAGATAATTCTAAGGGTCCCGCGTAGGTCAGACACCCAACGAATCCTAGAACTCGAACTTTTATGGGGGTTTACTCATTATGTTCAATGAACTGAGTGATTATACCTATGTCGTACTCCTTCAAGAGCTAAGTCAGCAATCAGATGAGCATGCAAGCTGCATGCATGAATAAACACAAATCACACAACTTACAAAATTGTGATCCAGCCGGCCATGGAATCCAACTAACCAAGTTTTCGACAAAGGGAAGGTAACAAGGCACTCAAGCGTAGAACACAACAACAGATAAAGATGAGAAAAAGGCTGAAACATTTAATTACTACACCCTATGATAGGTGGCAACTATCTAAAATCATCAGATCTGTTAAGTCTAATCACTGGTCGTGGCAGAGAGAGAAAGGTCAAGATAAAAGTAAAGATAATATGCATTCTAGTCTACACAGATCGACACTCCTCAACATGAGAGTCGAAAAGCTTATATTTCCGATGGAAATTCAAAGAAATTCCAAACAAAGATTGTGAAATATAAATATATATATATATATAGTCGGCTAAAAGTTAAGACTACTGATCCAAGCTATGAAAATTAGACCTTAGAAAGGTAACCAGAATCGGCCAAACCATGCATTCCAGAGAGTAGAGACAACAATCTTGTCATGATTCACATCATTATGCTTGTGAAGAATAGAGAATAGAGACGTTAGAGATTATAATAAGAATAGAGAATAAATCTCAAAGTAGAATCAACTACAGTAAACAATAAAAGTCTGGAAAGTATAAAGTAAAATGAATAGGTACCATCAAGGATACTACAGCCTGAGAATCGAGAGAGATAAAGAAAGCAACGATGTTCTTACACAAGGCTTGCCTTAGTTAAGCCACTTCCAAACTGGATCAAATGGACTACCAAGAGCAAGCTTCCAGTATAACAAAACTACGGACTTTCCCTTGCCACCAACTCACAAGAACTTTGGGAGAACCAATAAAATTCAAGGCAGAATCAAAGGAAAATGAATCATTAAGAGAATCGGGTATAGTTAGGCACCCTACAAATTCATGGCAATAGAAGGATTCTATATTCACTAACCAGAATAATCCAATTCAAATTTCAAGACAGGAAATAAAGCATGCGGATCATGAAAGAAAAGCAAGAGGGAACGGCTAGATGGTAGACTAGAATCATGATTTCGAGGGAGCTTATAATCCAATGAAGTGAGAATCAATAACACAACGAAGGAAGATAAAATCAAACTCATGCAAAGATGTTACAACACAAAACGTTTTTTAAAGAAGACATAATTCCATAGCTATAACTGCAACGTTTTCTTTTATCATCTATTTCTCAATAATTCAATCAATATTGACATTAACATTTTCGTTTTCTATTGTGCATGCAGATTCCAAGTCAATATTTTTGCAGTATAATACCATCAAAATACCTCAAACCCTTTTGCATGTATCAAAACAAGAATTAGCATGAAATTTGCAGGAAGAAAACCTGAAACGCTTTCTGAATTCAAATAAAGGCAAAGTGAAATCCTCAAAAGTTCAATCCACAAATCTTTCACAGTACGAACACAACTTCAAGTAATTGATTTTCAGCTTTCCAAACAAAACCCCAAAAAATACAAAAAATAACTTTCCCGTGAAAAAACAACAATCTTTTTTTTTTAATTTTAAGAACCAATTGTCTAAATAAATACAATTCCCGCACTCAACTTTCAGATTGCATGCAAATCATCTATCAATTAAAAATTTCGAACACAATGATCAAAGAAGATATTTTGCAACTTTAAATCACAACTACAAGTTAAACTTTGTCAATTTTCATAAACATCAAAATTGTGAATTCATATCAATTTCAACTAATTATTCTTCCTTAATTAACATATCTTAATATTTCACAATTACTTCCACAATATTCTAAAAATAACCTTTCAAATTAAATTAATCTAAACATAACATTATGAAAACATGACAACATGTGACGACCAAGGAACATTACGACAAATGAACGACAACAAGACATATGGGTAACAAAATGATACTCGTTCTTTCCAGAACAATGGTTCATGGTAGAGGACAAGACTATCTCCTTTCAATGAATACCACTAGACCTTAGCACACTCAGACCTAATGAAGTATGTGGAGTTGATGCTCATACCTAAAAGCTACATCAAACTGCATGGTCAACCGAAACAACATATATAATAGAAAACACACCATGAAGAAGAATCATAGTGTAGAAGGGCACTCATAGATGAGTACTGCTAAACCATCTCCTTCACCGAACTAACATAAGACATAGCATCTAAAATCAATCACATCATAGTACCCTCATAAACATTACATAACATCATATGCAATCATAATAATGTCATCTCATGAAAGTAAATAGAGCATCATGAAGTAAAGTGTATCATCAACAGAGTTTCACAACTGATCATGTAATCCATGACATAATGCATCCAAGTGACATAGTCTCAAGCAACTATCAACCAATAGCAACTCAAAATAACTGAAATAGCAATGACATCAGGAGGGTCACTACAATGGTTTACGAATATTTTGTATTGGTTTTATGTTTTGGTCTTTGATTGTCCTTGATTAATAATATGTGATTGAGTCCTAATGTTAAGTGAAATTTCTTCTACGTATATTCATATATATTAATATATGTGTATATGATTATGTTAATGTAAATGTATATACATACATATATATAATTATTTTTATATATTTTTATATATTTGATTGGAAAATAATGCATTTAATAATCATGAATATAAATATATATATGTAGTAACAGAACAAGTATCCATTTTTCCTTGAGAAATATTTAATACTAAATGAGCTTAATGTTACCTTGATTTAGTGTTGGAATGTGTTTCACACATTCACATTAAGTTTAGGGCCCTTTTAAACTAGCTACACTTAATTGTGCTTTATTTAGGGTGTTGTAAAGTGTACCTTTACAATTTCACACTAATCTAGGGCTTTATTAATTAATCGAGGTTAATTTTTCTTAATTGCCCCTTTAATTCAAATCCAAGCTTAATTAAAGATAATTTTTGAGATAAAACCAGACATTCATAAATTTCATTACACAACACTTAGTTTTAGAAGGTGTGTGTCCTAGGTTAGTGACCTAGGACCCATTTGTCACATGGTGAATGGGTCCTCACTAGGTCCTAGGACCCTATTTTCACATAACATTTCACATTTTCCAAAGTGTGTCCTAGGTGAGTGACCTAGGATCCATTCGCCACATGGTGAATGGGTCATCCCTTAGACCTAGGACCCATTCTTGTGATATGTTTTTGGTGGTATTTTAATGATTTAAAATCCATAATTCAATGTCGGCTTGTGACATTTGAATTTCGGGAATTAATGTTATGTTTAAATAAGAGGTCATTTCACTATGTTTCACTAAGAAATTTTATGAGCAAGTTTATGATAGAAAAGTTTGTGATCAAGAGTGATTTCAAGAGCATTCAAGGGCATATTTCTTCATCATTTGTTGTAGAAATCAAGATCCAAGCATTATGTCATGTTGGTGTAATTAATTATTTAATTACACTTACATAAGTTTACTTAGGTATTTAATTATGTTCATAGGTATCATTTACTAGGTGATAGGTTATAATGGGGCCTTGACCCTTATTCACATGTTTTCTTATAATATAAGATTCCTTCTAGAAGTCTTATCTAGACTTCACATTATCCTAGGTAGGTAGTTAGTTAGTTGTCACATATCATAGGATTATGACACATGTCAAAATCATGTTCAATCCTACATCTCAACCTTTCCTATATAAGGAAGGTGCTTGTACTCATTTGTATCATACTTCATACCTCATCATTTTGATAGGTCTTAATATCAAGCAAGCTCATATTTTTGCATACTCTCTTGTAGAAGGTTTTCATTATTTTTGCAAGTGGTCTTGGGTATTGAGCTAATCTTCGACTCTTACATGGTATCAAAGCCAAGCCTTGCATAACCCTTCTTAGATCTGAGGGTTGAGCTATTGCTAGTGAGAGACCTTGGTGATTTTTAGTAAAGTTGAGTATGCTCTTCCCGTGCATCGATGGTGAACCTGGGAATCAGATAAGCTTGAAAAAACATCAAATTTGAGGTAGTCTCCATATTTGGGTTTTCATGGAAGGTCACTTTTGGCTCATGTTGGAGGACATTTGAGCTTAGATTCAAGTTCAAGGTAGCTAAGAAAGTCAGGATCGACTTTATTTTCGCCTAAATTTGACATTTTTGGCCAAAGTTATGAGGGTTTGAAGATTTGACAGATTTGGAGATTACAAACCTTCTAGAGAATTTTCACCTCGATCGGACCTTGCCATCATCTTCAAAGATCCTGAGAGTTGAAAATCGGCATAAAATATGACTATGTTCAGCGTCAGTTGTTTTTTAGGCATTTCTTTTTTACCCGATAGGTCGTATGGCCCTCCCGGGTATAGTCAAGTACGATTGCAAAATAAAAAATGTTTATCTTTATTTTTTTTGCAGTTTATATTTTTATTGAACTATTAATATCAGCTTTTAAAATCTGGGCCATCCTTTTCATATTATTTAGGGCATCTATTTTTTATTTTAGTGAATTAAAAATTTATGGGTGTTGCATTTTAATATATGTGGACTATTTATTCTTGGCAACATTGAATTTTTAGTACCATCATACCAGAGGTTGTTGGCCACGAAATATTCACACCAGCTTTAAAAAAAAATTCATTGGGCTTTATTAAATTTTATTGGGAATATTATATTCATCTAGACTTTATTATAAACTCTGAGAAATTTGTTTGGAAGACATTTATTTGATAGGGCAACTTGTACCACTATCAGTCGACCTGCAAATTTGGTCAGCCCCATCACTTCCTTCACTGACCACTTTAATTCTTACTAGTGTCATGTACCTCTTTGTCAGCCCTTGTCGTGTCTCCTCTACCAATCATTTGACTACCCGACGGTTTCTTCAATATTTGACCGTTGTTTTCAAACTCTACTGCCAGTATAGTTTGTTGCCGACATTTATTTTCCTGGCCCTCAATATTTATCTCAGCGCCCATTTTTCTCCACCATCTCAAGTTTAAAATTTGAGCCTCGTGACCATCTGTGCTAGTGTCGAGTGCTATATCTAGGTGGGTGGTGCCAAGTAGAGTGGAGCCACTACCCCCACCACCAGCACTCAGCCCCACTACTATAGGCAGTAGGCCTCTTTTTTTTTGCCCACTTGTGCCAAGGTCACTTGAGGGACCTAGTGCTAACCTATCGAGGGCTAGAAATTTGACCCTATTTAGCCTTCAATGTACCTGATTTGCCTCAAGATAGCTATTTTTTTCTTTTTTCCATAACTTACAGCCACAATATAAAAATTCTACAAACAAGATATCGACATAAAGCTAGTTCCACGTATTTCATATTGGTTTACACCATTTTTCCATTTTTTTCTATAGGTACAAATTATTCACAACTAAAGTTGGATCTCCCCTTTGGACCTATGAGCTCATAACTTTATGCCAGCTTCTCTAATTTTGGTGATTCAAGTTGTGTTTGGAAGGTATTTAGGAGCTTTTTCATTGTGCCCATGCACTTTTTCCAGATTCAGCCCTAGGTATTATTTATTCAATATTTTGCATATTTGGCATTGTGACTGATTACTTGGACATCCTGACTCCTGGAGAGTTTCTATCAGTTTGGGAAGACTTAATTTGCAGTATATATCATATTTATAAGTTTCTATTTGAAATTGAAGGTTGTTGTCTTTGTAATCTTGGAGATCAATCATAGTTCATTATGGATTTTTCCTTTCATCCTTCTTTGATTATGGTGAAAAGGGGAAACTATAAAGAATGGGGAGATGGTATCATAAAATATCTCCAATGGCTTCATTTTTTGCCACATTTGTATAATATTGTTCTCCCTTCTGGTATCGACAGTAAAAAATTTGCTTGGAATTATAAAAGGGATCATGTCTTAGGAGTTATTGCAATGCATATTAATGTTGCCACTTTGAATGTTATTGATCATTTTAAGTGTCCTCATACTCTTTGGAATAAAATTTGGGAGATATATGGAGATCTTGATACTCATCCATTCCTAGATGATCTTATTTTAGATTGTCTTGTGCTTCTTCATTTTTTAGGTAGGATACCCTATGATCATGATACTATGTAGGAGTTTGAATATTTGGAATAGTTGAATCTTCCATAGAGGTTGACAAGGTTTCTTCAGATGCTTCTTCTCCATCAGAGATAGTTGATGTACCTTCACCTTCAATGATTTATTGTGTAGAGTCATTTATTGAGACTCCTATCATTCATGTTCAATAGGATCATTCATCTTATGTTGGTGATTCATTGAGCACGTCCAATGATTCATTACAACAAGTATCTTCTTGTCTTCCTGATTGGGATTCCTATCTATCAAACATTGCATCCTTTTTTTTAGAGTCTCACATTTTAGATTTGGAGGAAATATTTGAGGGGTTATCTCTCATATTTGATGAAAACCATTGCACAACAGTTGTCAAACCATCATGGTCTTTGGATATTGTTCAGCATCATTTTTCACATAGTCTTGGTTCATCACCTTCTTCATTGATTGGGCATGTACTTGATTTGATTATGGCATCTTCATATTTATTGGGAAAGGAGACACATGAGTACCATTTAGAGACATCAACATCATCATCATACATCTTCATGCTTCTTTCTTTCAATTCCTATCCGAAATGGGAAGAATTCGTGCATTTGTACTTGGTTTTGTTTCTTCTGCAGGGGAGACAAGTTGTTTGTCGACATTGGATCATGTTTTGTCTTCAAGAACTTTCCATTTTTGAAAGCAATCACACATTATGGGGGGGATACATAGTCTCTCTATTTACCTCTTATGGGGGGCTATTGATTGTTATGTATATTTGTTACAGATGGTGTACTTGGGGGGTATCATTTATTCCTACATCCTTCCTTGTGTGATTTTCTTTTATTTGTTTTTTTCTCTTTTTTGGAGAGGATTTTTGTACCACTAGATTTTCTCCTTTTCTCCGTTTGTAAGAGATTTCATTTTCATTTGTACATGGGTACCTAAAATGGCCATGTAGCTGGGACCCATCATTGCATATTTGCATCTTCATTTGCATCATTTGCATTATAATTTCCTCCCTAAGTTGCACTTATGGGGGTGTTGGTGTAATTAATTATTTAATTGCACTTACATAAGTTTACTTAGGTATTTAATTATGTTCCTAGGTATCATTTACTAGGTGATAGGTTATAATGGGGTCTTGACCCTTATTCACATGTTTGCTTAGGATATAACATTCCTTCTAGAAGTCTTATCTAGACTTCACATTATCCTAGGTAGGTAGGTAGTTGTCACATGTCATAGGATTATCAACACATGTCAACATCATTTTCAATCCTACATCTCAACCTTTCCTATATAAGGAATGTGCTTGTACTCATTTGTATCATACTTCATACCTCATAATTTTGATAGGTCTTAATATCAAGCAAGTTAATATTTTTGCATACTCTCCTGTAGAAGGTTTTCATTGTTTTTACAGGTGGTCTTAGGTATTGAGCTAATCTTCAACTCTTACATGTCAAAATTATGTGGAGTCATGCATATTTTTGGAGTTAATATGTTGATGTAGGTTTCATGATTCAATCAAGCATTCAAGGTATCATTTCAAGCAAAGATTCAAAGTCAAGATCAACATCCATTGAATCCATTTCATGCAAGTTCTAGACCTCCATTATCCAAGTTTATCAGAAGGTTTGGTTTTAGGTTGAAGATTGATTGGAGAGAGAAAATTGCAAAAGTTTTCAAAGATGTCAAAGTTGTCACCTTTCTTGAAAAATCACAGAAACTAAGCTATATGATTTATTTTTGGCTTTCTAATAGTGCCCGACTAGAATCTGGGATTGTAGACTGAGAGGAACAGAACTTAGAAACAGATTTTACAAAGCCCTGGCTAGGACCCATTCACCATAGGGTGAATGAGTCTTCATTGAGGTCCGAAAAAAGCACTTTTTGCAACAGGTACACAACATTTAACCCTCTTAAAACTTGTCTTTTGACTACTATATCAATTAGGTTTAATTTATATAACTTATTTACACATTATTACTTACATATTGAATGAAAATAGAGTGGAAATTGGTTCATCATTTTTTTTCATTATGGTGAACCTATTTTCCTTTATTTCATTTTGATGAACCCGACAATGTCACACTATATTTTTTTTTGTTTGGAGTGCATTAAAACCATAGATCTAGGATTTACATTAGTTTTAATTTCATCTAGGGTTGTCAAAATTGCATTAGTTTGCATTGCATATAGGGGTTTAAATTTTCATTGTTTAAATCTGAAAATTTCAAAAAAATTGCATGCATATTAGTGTCATTTTCATCATTCATATTCAAAAATTGAGTCAAAATTGCATTTCAAAAAGTGTCATATAGGTCATCATTTTCCATTCATTTCATTTGCCTTTAGACATCAAATTCTGTAAAATTTTGCCACTGAAGTTATAGTTTGAAAGTGAGCACAAAAAGCACATAAAACAACTCAAAAATTACATTTTTCACTTTTTCAAAACCTTGTTCTGGGACCCATTCGCCCTACGGAAAATGAGTCCCTATACAAAAATTTTAGTTAAATTTTTGGGTACTTTTTAGTCTTTGGTTTGCATTTCTATTGCTATTTTCAAAACTAAGAATTGATTTTCTGAAACAGATTATTTTTGCATTCAATTTATTGCTTATTTAGTTAGATTTTGCAACATTTGGAAAAGCATTTCTTGCATATTTCAGTTAAAAGTAGTTGTGATGACTTTGACATGTTAGATGAAGCCCTTGAGGACTTCATCTCACCTAGATCATCCATTAAATCTTTGAAACAAGATTATACAAACATAGACAATCATGCCAATCATAATTGTTCTCTTGATACCTCTCCTATTAGTGACGAAGGTATCTTGGTGAAAGAAGATGCAATCATTGAGAATCATGAAAGTCTTATTTTTCCTTTTCCTCCCCTCCCTTGGGAAGATATTATGACATGAGAATATGAGATCATTGCCACTACTTTACCTATTCTCCATTCATCTCCCAACACCTCCCCTACTTGTGAGAATTCTTTAGTGAAAGAGGATGTAATTGTGGACAATCATGAAAATCACATTTGTGAAGAGGATATGTTGGTGTTAAGAGATCCATGATTGAGAGTTGTAGAATTATTTCTCTCCTTCCTAATGTCCCTAAAATTTGGAAAGGTGTATTTGAACAAAAGGATCCAATCATTGGTAAGCATGAAAATCATAGTTGTTCTTCTCTTGATGCCTCCACTTTTTGTGATGAAGTTACTTTACAAAATCTAACCATGGTATGTTATGAACCTCTTGTTTACTCTCATAAAATATCTCCTACTAGGGTATATATTATGACACAAGAGAATGAGACCTTAGAAAACAAGGATGAAATCAAGGACAATCATAACAATCAAATTTGGCCTTTTCCTAATACTACTATTGGTGAAGAAGATATTTTAATGTTAGAAGATCCAATCGATGAGAGTCATGAGAAACCTAGAGAAAAATTATCGAACAAGATAATACCATCATTGATAAGAAAGAAAATTGAACCATTGATATCTCACTTACCTGTGATGAAGTCATTTTAGAAGAACCAACCTTTGAATGTCATGAACATCTAGTTTTTTGCTCTCTTAAAAACTCTCCTACTAGGGAAGATTATCATGGTGCACAAAAAGGAGAAAATTGACACATGTCTTTCAAATAATAGTAATGTGGCTTCCTTGGATAAAGATGATGAAGTGAAATTAGACTCCACTTCACCAAGAAATCATGAAAATAAGGATAAGACTTTTGATGTTATGCACATTAGATATCCCTCGAAGCGGTATCCCAAGCTTGAACTTATCATTTATCCACCCTCACAACAAGCACAAGTTAAAAATGAACCCATTCTTATCTTAGAACCACCTAAGAGGCAACTCCATAATGATAATGTTTCACAGCAACCAAGTTACAATATCTTTGCTCATACATATAACACTAGGAACAATTTGTAACCAAGAAAAGCAACTCCAACATCCCTCCCATTACCTCAAACTATAGACTTTAAAAAAAAGTGTATACAATCAAGGCCGACCTTGAATCTGAAAGTTGTTTGCATGCTAATAAGGAAAAAGAAATGCATATTGAGGAAGTCACAAATTTATTGGAAGATGCTTGGAGTTCCTTTTATTTCACACCTACATTCATGGGAGAAAACAAGATCATAACAAAAGAGTATGAAAAGGGAAATGAAAAAGCGGTAATGTCAATACAAAATTCAAAAGCATCCACTTCAACCACTTTAGAAGAAAAGACAACATACACGATAAAATTTGATGAAGTTGATTATGAACAACCACTGAATCCAAAAGAAATGAAAAAGACTTATGGAAGAGGTTATGAACTTATGAAACAACTTGGTTATAGTGGGAATATCTCATTAAATAGGCATCAAGTTGATACTTTGTTTACTCATTATAATCAATAACAATAGTTTTTGTTCCTTTCCATGTAATGTTGTAGGATCATAGAATACTCACTATTGCATGTTTTACACTCATTGCAAATCATTTCATTTTTGCAAGGAGAAACATATCATCATCCATTCTTGGCTCATCCTTGTCTTACACTAAGTGGGGGCAAGGGGGTTAGGTAGCTTTGTCCTTGTATGACACTTGTCATTGTTTCTTTTGGATAGTTGAATGCTTTCCATGTATATATAAGAGCAAGCTTGGGATGTGGATGGCATGCCTTAAGTTGGTTCGCATGTGACATACTGTGTTATCTTTAGTATTGCATTTTTGGGGAAAACCCTTATTCATGATCTAGTTTCATTTGAGAAAATTTGACTTGGCATATGGATTTGTCAATAAGCTCTCATGTCTTCTTCTACTTTAAAGCAATTTTCTCACAACAATGGTGTTAGCAATTGCTTTAAAGTGGGGCCATACATTGACACATATTTCTTTATGTGATTTTTTTATTCTTGTGATGTATCCTTTTCTTGGTGGTGTCACTGGGTTTGATTTCCCCCAAGAGCATGATATTTCTTTGAATTTTCCTCTCTTGGAGACATTAGGCACGATGTTCCCTAAGAAGAGACCTTACATGAACTAAGCAAAGTCATGTTGAACAAAAACCTTTACTCACATGTTGCTCATAAGTGCTTAGCATAACACAATTTGTTAGGCCTTGTGAAGCTCAAAGTTTCATGTTGTGGAACCCTATTGAAGTGATCAAAGGTATAGCTTTGATATGGTTAGTATGATGAGAGTCAAAACATAGGCATGAATTTCTCATTGTAAGGAGAGAGTTGACACATAGGCATGACTTTCTCACTAAGCCACCCTTTGGGAAAACTCACCTAGTGGATAGCCTGAAGTTCCACTACCCCAGAGTGAGCATGCATTTGGAAAAATAGCTGAGACCTGATCCACATCAAGTTGGATAGATTGTCAAGGCTTAATCCGCCCCTTTTTATTTTTTATTTTTTTTGTTTTTGTTTTTCTTTATTTTAGTCCTTGACATTGTATGTTTGTGTATCTTTGTCATTGTTGCATACATAAGTTTCTTGAATGTCTACTTTAGTGTGAGTTTGATATGGGGTCATACTCTTACTAAAGTGGGGCAAAATGTAGTAACAGAAAAATTATCCCTTTTTCCTTAATTTGGAAAATAATTAATAATAAATGAGCTTAATGTTGCCTTGATTTAGTGTTGTAATGTGTTTCACACATTCACATTAAGTTTAGGGCCATTTTAAACTAAATGGACTTAATTGTGCCTTATTTAGGGTGTTGTAAAGTCTACCTTTACACTTTCACATTAATCTAGGGATTTATTAATTAATTGAGGTTAACTTGCCTTAATTGGCCCCTTTAATTTAAATCCAAGCCTAATTAAATGCAATTTCCAAGAGATAAAACTCGACATTCATAAACTCCATTACACAACACTTAATTTTAGAAGGTGTTTGTCCTAGTTTAGTGACCTAGGACCCATTTTTCACATGGCGAATGGGTCATCACTAGGTCCTAGGACCCTATTTTCACATAACATCTCATATTGTCCAAAGTGTGTCCTAGGTGAGTGACCTAGGACCCATTCGCCACATGGCGAATGCGTCCTCACTTAGACCTAGGAACCCCCCTTGGGATATGTTTTTGGCGGTATTTTAATTATTTGAAATCCATAATTCAATGTTGGCTTGTGATATTTGAATTTCAGGAACTAATGTTGAGTTATGTATAAATAAGAGGTCATTTCACTATGTTTCACTAAATAATTTTATGAGCAAGATTATGATAGAAAGGTTTATGATCAAGAGTGATTTCAAGAGCATTCAAGGGAAAATTTCTTCATCATTTTTTGCAGCAATCAAGATCCAAGCATTATGTCAAATTTATGTGGAGTCATGCATGTTTTTTGAGCTAATTGTATAGGAGAAAATTTGCACCCCTTACACAAATCCCCCTTTCACATACCCTCACCTTAGAAAATAAAATCCGAAGGTGAAATCCCACATCAGCCAACTACCTTCCTTCCACTTGGAATTTGTCTGTTGTGTCGGTGGGAGAATATTTATCGAAGACATGTGTGCGACGCACAAACGTCTATGTGGCACATTCTCATCCCTGATAGATTCATGTGTCTAAAGTTGGAAGATCCATTACACTTTCAATTGGGGTCAATTTGTAACATCCCTCTTCAACCAATCAACCTCGAAAATGCCAGATTCTTCCCACTTATCCTTCAGATTCATTCACTCTCATTCCATTTCATCTCTTCAAAAGCTCTAGCAATCTCAAAGCATTCTCAAGCACTTCAACACTCCATTGTAGGAGCAACACTCCATCAACTCCACACAACAAGTCTGAAGAAGGCCATAGCATCATGGGCTTGGAGTCTTATGAGACCTCCCTTCATCACAGTTGAGGTTGTGGTGACCTTGCCAAGTCCGTTTTCTCCTCCATTGGCTAGTGAGATTTTGGGTGGAGGTGGTAACGTTTTTCTCCTCTCTTTTTGATTTGATTGAGTAGCATTATATTTTTTTGTAGTGTTTATTGTAGTTTCTACTTTCTTTACCTCTTTATCACATATTTCTACTTCATTGCTATTTGGTTGTCCATGGAGGTGGAAACACCAAAACGGGGGTCTGACTAAGGTAGACCCTATACAGCCCCAATCATTTTCCCCTCTTTCTTGTGTGTAGGTGAACGTGCATTTGGAGCTAGCTGGTGAACTAGCACCTTGGTGAGATTGTTTTAGTTAATCTAGCTCTCATTTATCTACTTTATCACCTTCGTTTTGTACTTTTCATAATTTATTGTTATGTTTTGTTCGTTTAAGAATAACTAGCTAGACCAATAGTTTGTTTTCTGGTAGTTTATAGTGTACTTTATGTCCTCTAGTCGTACAAATGCCAATGCACCTGAGAGATGCCAGCGCACCGTGTTTTCATCCTAGACCTACGTTATCATCCTCAGACAAAGAGCTATCTGAGGTACAATATTGACTCTGAAAATCAGCTCACCTAGCCCGAACTTGGATTCTGAGTTTGTAGGGTGATAGAAGTACTTTATAGTCCTCATCATTCTCGACCTCTATCTGAAACACCCCTTTAGAGTGAGGTAAGTTAAATAATCCCTCCACTCTTGACTCTCCATGACCTAGAGCCTTGAAGTGGTTGGTCCCCCTCTCTTACACTAATATGTTGATGTAGGTTTCATGATTCAATCAAGCATTCAAGGTATCATTTCAAGAAAAGATTTAAAGTCAAGATCCACATCCATTGAAGCCATTTCATGCAAGTTGTAGACCTCCAGTATCAAGGTTTATCAAAAGGTTTGGTTTTAGGTTGAAGATCATTTGGAGAGAAAAATTGCAAAATTTGTCAAAGTTGTCACCTTTCTTGCAAAATAACGAAAACTGGGCTACAGGATTTATTTTCAGCTTTCCAAAAATGCTTGACTAGAATTTGGGAGTGTAGATTGAGAAGAACATAACCCAAAAACAGATTTTCCAGAGCCCTAGACAAGGCCCATTCTCCATGGGGCGAATGAGTCCTCGGTGAGGTCCGAAAAAGAACGTTTTGCTATAGGTACACAACATTTAACCCTCTTCAAACTTTCCTTTTGATTACTATATCAGTTAGGTTTTATTTATTTTTACTTATTTACATATTATTACTTACATATTGAATGGAAATAGAGAGAAATTGGGTTCATCACTTTGTTTCATTATGGTGTGCCTATTTTTTCATTATTTCAATATGTTATAAAAATTATAATATATATATTAATAATATATACTATATTGTGTTATATTTAAAATTGCTTTGAAATAAATTGAAGTGCATATATAAGCACTGCCATATAAAGTGAAATGGCTAACCTAAATATTGTGCACATATAACACATGGGAGAATAAGTCATAATGCATATAAACAACGCATAAGTATTATGTATTGAACCATTTACAAAAGTAAATGATATTCATTATGTAGCTGACTTTTTCAAAACTTGTGCATAAAGATAGGGTGTGTAATATGAATGGGTGGTGCCATATTTTGAGAAGTTTGAAACTGTAAGAAGTCTATTGTTGCACCATAATCCAGCACACAACCTTGTGAGAGCATGAGACTTAGTCTTTACCACAAGTTGGCTGAGGTAGTCGACTTATGTTGCAATAAGCAAACATGTAGGTTGCATTTATGAGTTTAAATCATTGTTGCCACCAAGAAAAGAGTGACTCATCTATAATAGAGAAGTTGGACTATATATGTGTTTGCAAACTAGTGTTTTAAATAGCCACATCTCACTTCTTGAGCCTAGTTGATGCATTTGGAATAGGAAGGTGGTGGATTTAGTAGCTTATTTGTAGCATTAAGATGATTAGATTTTAGTATAAATAGTGGCATCCTCTCTACCTTTTGTTACACTCATTCATTCTGATTTATTCATTCGTTATTCTGTTGCAAATTTTTATGCAGGTGTATTTTTTAGAGCTTTTGTGAGAAAGAGATTCATTTGTGAATTTGAAATTGTTGAGTGTTCTTTGTGAGGAGGTTAGAGTTTGGAGATAGGTTGAGCTTAGAAGGATCAAAAATTGTAATTGTGGAGAATAAGTCACAATGCATATAAATAGTGCATAAGTATTATGTATTGAATTGTTTACAAAAGTAAATGATATTCATTACATTTTTTACTTTGTCAAAACTTGCACATAAAGATAGAGCATGTAATATGAATGGGTGGTGCCATATTTTGAGAAGTTTGAAACTGTAAGAAGTTTATTGTTGCACCATAATCCAACGCATAGTCTTGTGAGAGCATGAGACTTAGTCTTTACCACAAGCTGGCTAAGATAGTTGACTTATATTGCAATAAGGAAAAATTTAGGTTACATTTATGATTTTAAATCATTGTTGTCACCAAGAAAACAGTGACTCACCTATAACAGAGAAGCTATACTATATATGTGTTTGCAAACTAGTGTTTTAAACAAAAACATCTCACTTCTCGAGCCTAGTCAATGCATTTGGAATAGGAAGGTGGTAGATTTAGTAGCTTGTTTATAGCATTAAGATTCTTAGATTTTAGTATCAATAGAGGCATCCTCTCCACCTTTTGTTACACTCATTCATTTTGATGTGTTCATTCATTATTTTGCTGCAGTTTTTAATGCAAGTATATTTTTTAGAGCTTTTGTGAGAAAGAGAGTTGTTTGTGAATTTGCAATTTTTAAGAGTTCTTTGTGAAGAGGCTAGAGTTTGGAGATAGGTTGAGCTTATAAGGAGCAATAATCATAATTGTGGAGGTTGAGCTTGGAAAGTAGGAATATCATATGGAGCCATAATTCCAGGCATATTAATTTCTATTTCTCTAATCTTTGTATGTTGACATGTTATTTGTCTATGAATGTCATTGTTTGTAGAAAGGATGATTTTTAATGCATGTTAAGTTTGCTTGTATGAACTTAGTTTATTTCTTATTTTTGGATAAGCTTGCATGATTCTTGGTAGAGTCTTGATTTGGTGAAACCTTTTTTATTTGGAATATACATATATATACTATAGAGGAATTTGTGTGGTTATGTTGCTATTGGAACTATACTTAGTTTTTTAAGACTATACGTGTGTTGCATTAATTATGAAGTATGGGAATTACTATTACATTGAAGTGCTATCTTGAATTGGTTAGGTTATGATGTTGGGTAAACCTTTGTGGATAATGAGGTTAGTAATACAACAAGAACGATGACATGATAGACATGTCATCATTGATATGTTGTGATGTTATACAAACCATGTTGATATTCTATACTTGATTGATTACTCATATCTCCTTGAAATTACTAGGAAGATAATATTTTCCCAAGGGTTAGGGTGTATACTTGATTGTTATATCGATATTCAACAATAGGGTTGAAAAATGTTTTTTTTTATTTTATTATTTTCTTATTTTTTGACTAAAGAGTCTATTCCTATTCACAAAATTCTAGAAGAGGACTCACGTTTCAACAACCAAAAGTTGTATTGTGAAGAGGACTATGGGTGCAGAGGCACAAACTCTTCACAAGTTGATAATGTCCTATAGATTATATACAAATTTAGTGAAAACATTTGAATATTTGAGTCATTTTGAATGTAAAGGTTTTAAGATTGTTTATGATCATTGATTATACTCTTAAATGGAGTCTAGTTATTGTTGAGATTATACTTTTGATTTGAATTGTTTATTGTTGAGATTATACTCTTGAATGAAGATGTTTATTGTTGAAATTATATTTTTGAAATAGAGTCATTTAATGTTGTGACGTTATGTTTACTCGTGTGGTTAAACTGGTTATTCCTGGGGTTAGAGAATCCATGGGAAAGGGAGTAACCTATTTGTTCACTTAGTATGTGTGCATGTATGGTTATCTTGGTTATTCCTAGGGTTAGAATCATCCATGGGAAAGGGTGTAACCTAGGTAGTCATTTTTTTATAACTTGGTTATTCCTGGGGTTAGAATAATCCATGGGAAAGGGAGTAACCTAGTTAGACAGTTTGTTATGTCTTCACCTTTAGACTGAATATGTGTTATGATTGTGAATATTCAATACCAAATCAAGCTAAGGGTGGGTAAACATATGACCTGCACTTGAAGTATTGGGTGTTGAATTATTTAGGCAAAGTAGTGTAAGTATCCACTATTTACACTATCAATTCACTATGATCCAAGATTGCATACTAGGCAAGAAAATCATACATGTAGGTTGTAGCCAATGTGTGGTAGATCTAGATATGTAGGACACAATACTATGCTTAGGAAGGCCAGTATTATGAGGTTATCAAACCAATCTCTTCATCAAAGGGTAGGTCCATCTTATCAATTAGGCAGAAGTGTGGGGAACCATAGTAAGTTTGTGGTTGGTGAAAAATCATTTGAGTGATTCTCTCCCTTATACAGTTGGAATTTGGGATTTGAGGATGTATGCACCAGTATTGGGGATTACTAGAATGTATGCACTCCTAATGGGGGAATCTAGAATGTATGCACCAATGTTGGGGACATCTAGGATGTATGCCCAGGAAGGGTCATCTAGACCATTTGTACTCCATTTCATTAAGCTCTTAAAAGCTATGTATGTATTCATGAATCTCTCTTCTTATTGAGAAATTGTAAATGGAAAAGGTTATCATTATATAAGATTATATAAAATGTAATTGTTACTTGGGATTTTGTAATGTGAGATTTTGTAATATTTCTTATAAATTCAATGGGAAAGTTTGAAATGGGATTATATTTCAAATGTGCATATTGTTATTGAATTATAAAAGAAAAAAATTATTTCCTAAATGTTAGTAGCATAAATTGTTCACATGTGGGTAAAACATAGTAAAAATCAATGGGTAGAACAATGAGCTTATTACACATGGTATCAGAGCTACCAGGTTTAGCATTGGAACCTATGAGCTCATTACGTAAGTATTACGTAAACATTATTAGTAGATAATGGTTGAAAAATTCTTATGCCAAGATGGTAAGGGAAAGGAAGAATAAGGAATTCAACCATCTCGAAGCCTGTCTAAAATTTGGGACTAGGAAAGAATCATCCCTGGAGTTGAAACTCCTAAACCAACAACTCATTAAGAAACACCCTTGGATCGTGGAAGTTATGCAATAGGGTTCAATAGGAAGGTTATGGAGAATTAACGATGATTACCTTCACCCTACAAAATTGTTTAAAAGGACTCTAAGGGTGAGAAAGAAAATTCCAAGTAATCCCCTCTTAAAATATCAACTTGCAGTTGCAAAGAGTCAAAGGTTATGAATAAGGATACTATGAGTCTATGAATATGATTTTTCTATTCATACAAATATTTAAATTATTAGCGTAAACTTGAACTTTAATCGAAGTGGAAAGCAAAAAAATTGTTAATCAATATCAACTAGAGAGGTATCCAAGAGGCAAGATAACCTTTTGACAATCCTAAATCAATACAAGATTAAAATATTGCAATAAAAATTGAAATCAAGAGTGAAATTTGATACCTTGGAATAAAGGTTAGAGACTTGAATGGGTCGGTAAAGGAAATAACTCATAAGGTGAAGACACATTTGACATAGGGATCTTCAGGCAAGATCATTTGACACGTCTACTAATGGGGCTTTGCAAATATGGGATATTCTTCTACTATGGTTAAAAGGCTATTAGTATACATGAAAAAGAGAATTGGAATGAAATACTAGAGTATCTCTTAGTTGTAAAGTTGTTGATTATTCTTTAGATCTCGTTACTATGGATCCAACTACTAATTATGAGATATTAGAGGGCGATGATGAATCCAATTTAGGAAACACAAGTATGTACAAGGTATACCATGGAGGTATACAAAATTCAACAAGGAAAATGTTAAATCTTCAAATAAAGTTAGAGGAAATAGAAGATTACATGAAGTTGAAAGATGATCTAATGTCTTGGAAACACTAAGGGGGAAAGAAGGAGAGTATATGTCACCATATAAGTACCCTATTCAACGAAGTTTAATGGTGTATTTCAATTTCAAAGAAATTTTTAACCAAAGTCTCGTACACAATGACCACAACAAAGTTGATGAAGTTAAAGGTTAAGGTATTGAAATTATTAGAAAAAGATATTGGTAAGGTCAAAGGCTTTTGACTAATGAGAGAGAAAATATTTACATAATTTTATACGTATTTGTTTCGGAAGATAATTTTTTTATTATCATTGATGCTTTAGAAAAAGGATAGGAAATATGCATAATCATGAAAGGCAATATTATCGCCTATGGAATAGAAAAGGGAAGATTTATGTACTCATGAATTTTAGTTATCGAGAAACATTCATGCTTAGTAACTATCTACACATTAATTGTTGGATATCTTTTGGAAGATAATATCAAACCAACATGATCTAACAAGAATTGTTACTCAACCAAGTTAAATGCTCATCAGAAGAGATAGATTGAGCTAAAATAAACCTACAAATTTGAAAATGATTAAAGGATAAGAGAAAGCCAATGTATGGACGCTTAGGATGGAGTTATAACTCCTCAATAATATCTAATAATTATATTTCAAGAATCAAATGTGGCATAATTCCATGGAAGAGGTTTCACTTAGTCAAGATAGACTATTATAAATCAGAGAAAGAACCTATGTACCAAATTCTGGGAGATTGAGGAATGAAATGAGATAAATTGATGTCATATTTAGAACACACTCGAATGAAAAAATTATTTGACTATTGTCGAACCACTATAATCTAGAAGGAAACAGACTAAGATGTTGCAAGGTATGTAGAAAGTTGCCCAATATGCCATAGGGTGAAGACAAGATGTCATCACTGTAAGGACTTGTACACTCTCATGAAATTCTAGAGAGGAAGTGGAAGATCAATAGAATAGATTTTATTTTTCTATATCGATGGAACTAGCATAATGTTATGGTGGAAAAACTCACCAAGGTAACCAATTCTGATTGGAAATTTTGATTTGTAGGATACCTGCCCTAGACAATAAATTTGTGTAAAGAAGTTGGTTAGTTCCTAGGAAGGCTATCTCAAATTGGGACACACAAGTAATGTTAAGGTTTTCTGTAAACCATGATCACCTTATTGAAAATTCAATTAAATAAATGCTCAACTTATTACTTTGAGTTAGCCAATAAGGAAAAAGGGATAAATCAAAATCTTGGAGGATTTGTGGAATACTTTTATCATTGAAATTTAGACTATTTGAAACATTATACGGGAAGAAGGGTTGAATTCCTATAAGATGGGAGAAACTAGGGAAATAGGATTAACCTTAGACTGGAAATGATGTCATAAATGGAATAAAAGATCAAAATGATCAAGGAAACTTTGTTGATAAAAATATTGATATGATACTATTATGCTCATGACTGAAAAGTGTCTAAGGGAAGTATTATTCTCAAGATGGATAGTAGTCAAGGGCAGTATTATTATGTTTAAGGTAAATATTAGTGTCAATGATGGATGGTCTCAGCTTCTGAGTTGTCTGATGGTGTAAAGATCGGAGGTAAGGATGGGACCCATAGTGTAGTACATAATGCACCAACATTCCTTTTCTATTTAGGTTACACTAAGGATAATTGTGTGTTAGCCAATGAGAATGTGTTTTTCTAGTCACTGTGGTATGGGTGTCATGTAGGATACTACCACTATTGTACTTATGATATATGTATGAGTCAATGTGAGTCAATATAATTATGATTAATAGATATTTAGAGAGAAAGTATGCTTGAAGCACACAAATACTTCCTATATGTTAGTAGAGTCACTCGATGCAAGGTCCAAGAAGGATGAGATCGCAAAGGGTTGTGCTATGAGAGAATATTATTTGGATATTAACTTATTTCTTACATGATTTCAAAAATTGGAAGTAAAACCTTTATTTGACTTTATCTATATGTTTTAGTACTTTAAATCATTGGGGATGATGATTCACAAGGGGGGAAGTATGTTACACTCTATTTCTCAATTACCAGATTACTTTTACCTTTGTGAGTAAAAATGATCATAAATGTAAATAATGACTTTAATATGTTTAATAGGTGAATGAAATACTTAAATATGCATTAAGATGTTATTTATTTTTATGGTATGATTATGTTTTGTTTATAATAGAAAATATGATGAAGGAATATGTATTGACATACATGATTACTTTAATGCTTTGATAATGCAAATGAATTTCATGTGAATGGCTAACTACCTTTGTGATGCACTAAGTTGGACGTAGGAATGAATCGAGCCCTCAGGTAAGAGAGTGGGAGTATTACTTAAGAGAAGAGCTTGGTTTGGTAACCCTAATATTCTTATTTGAGCTATCACACACTCACACCCTAGTTGGTCAAGTTGAGTCATTAGTTTGGGAATTGGTAAGTTATCCCTTGGTCATGGTTTGGGAATATTTTGTATTGGTTTATGGTTTTGGTCTTTGATTGTCCTTGATTGAGAATATGTGATTTAGTCTTAATGTTAAGTGAAATTTCTTCTACGTGTGTTCATTTTTAATATATTAATCTATGAATATGTAAATATATGTGTTTAAGTATGGATATTAAAATAATTTTATAATAAATAAGTATATGATTACATTCATGTAAACATATATACATACATATATAAATATAATTATTTTAATATATGTTTATATATATTTGATTGGAAAATAATGCATTTAATAATCATGTGAATATATATAATATATATATTATAATTTTAATACATATATTATAATTATAATATATATATTATAATTATAATAAATATATTAATAATATATATATTATTATATTGTATTACATATTTAAAATTTCTTTGAAATAAACTAAAGCACATATATAAGTGTTTCCATACAAAGTGAAATGGCTAAGCTAAATACTACGAACATATAACACATGGGAGAATAAATCATGATGCATATAAACAGTGCATAAGTATTATGTATTGAATCATTTACAAAAGTAAATGATATTCATTACATTGGTGGCTTTGTCAAAACCTGCACATAAAGATAGGTCATGTAATATGAATGGGTGGTGCTATATTTTGAGAAGTTTCAAATTGTATGAAGTATATTGATGTGTCATAATCTAATGCATAGCCTTGTGAGAGCATGAGACTTACTCTTTACCACAAGTTGGC
The DNA here is from genome assembly GCA_007115665.2 of Sequoiadendron giganteum. NCBI lineage: Eukaryota > Viridiplantae > Streptophyta > Pinopsida > Cupressales > Cupressaceae > Sequoiadendron > Sequoiadendron giganteum. The sequence continues at coordinate 261,484,397 of CM021105.1, forward strand.
TAAGGTAGTTGACTTATATTGCAATAAGGAAACTTGTAGGTTGCATTTTTTAGTTTAAATCATTGTTGTCACCAAGAAAAGAGTGACTCATCTATAACAGAGAAGTTGGATTGTATATGTGTTTGCAAACTAGTGTTTTAAACAACCACATCTCACTTCTTGAGCCTATTCGATACATTTGGAATAGGAAGGTGGCAGATTTAGTAGCTTGTTTGTAGCATTAAGATGCTTAGATTTTAGTATAAATAGAGGCATCTTCTCTACCTAAATTTTTACACTCATTCATTCTGATTTTTTCATTCGCTATTCTGCTGCAATTTTTTATGCAAGCGTATTTTTGAGAGCTTTTGTGAGAAAGAGAATTGTTTGTGAATTTGCAATTGTTGAGCATTATTTGTGAAGAGGCTAGAGTTTGGATATAGGTTGATCTTAGAAGGAGTAGCAATCATAATTATGGAGGTTGAGCTTAGAAAGCAGGAATATCAGATGGAGCTATAATTCCAGGCATGTTGATTTCTATTTCTCTAATCTCTATATGTTGACATGTTATTTGTCTATGAATGTCATTGTTTGTGGAAAGGATGATTTTTAATGCATGTTAAGCTTGTTTGTATGAACTTATTTTATTTCTTATTTTGGATAAGCTTGCATGATTCTTGGTAAAGTCTTGATTTGGTGAAACCTTTTTTATTTGGAATATACATGTATATAATATAGAGGAATTTTTCTGGTTATGTTTCTATTGGAGCTATACTTAGTTTGTTAAGACTATACATATGTTGCATGAATTATGAAGTATGGGAATTAATATTACATTGAAGTGCTATCTTGAATTTGTTAGCTTCTGATGTTGGGTAAACCTTTGTGGATAATGAGGTTAGTAATACAACGAGAATGATGGCATGATATACATGTCATCATTGATATGTTGTGATGTTATGCAAACCATGTTGATAGTATATACTTGATTGATTACTCATATCTCCTTGAAAGTACTAGGAAGAGTCTTTTCCCTAGGGTTAGGGTGTATACTTGATTGTTATATCAATATTCAACAATAGGGTTGAAAAACTTATCTTTTTATTATGTTATTTTCTTATTTTTTGTCTAAAGAGTCTATTCCTATTCACAAAATTCTAGAAGAGGACTCATGTTTCAGCAACCCAAAGTTGTATTGTGAAGAGGACTATGGGTGCAAAGGCACAAATTCTTCACAAGTTGATAATATCCTACAGATTATATATAAATGTAGTGAAAACATGTGAATATTTGAGTCATATTAAATGTAGAGGTTTTAAGATTGTTTATGACCACTTGATCATTGATTATACTCTTGAATGGAGTCATTTAATGTTGAGATTATAATTTTTATTAGAGTCATTTATTGTTAATATTATACTCTTGAATGAAGATGTTTATTTTTGAAATTATACTTTTGAAATAGTCATTCAATGTTGTGACATTATGTTTACCCTTGTGGTTAAATTGGGCATTCTTGGGGTTAGATAATCCATGGGAAAGAGAGTAACCTATTTGGTCACTTAGTACGTGTGCATGTATGGTTAACTTGGTTATTCCTAGGGTTAGAATAATCCATGGGAAAGGGTGTAACCTAGTTAGTCGGTTTGTTATAACTTGGTTATTCCTGGGGTTAGGATAATCCATGGGAAAGGGAGTCACCTAGTTAGACAGTTTGTTATGTCATCACCTTTAGATTGAATGTGTGTTATGATTATGAATGGTCAATACCAATTCGAGCTAAGGGTGGGCGAACATACGAACTGCACTCGAAGTACTGGGTGTTGAATTCTTTGGCCAAAGTAGTGTAAGTATCCACTGTCGAAACTATCAATTTATTCTGATCCAAGATTGCATACTAGGCAGAAAAATCATACATGTAGGTTGTATCCAATGTATGGTAGCTCTAGATATGTAGGACACTTCACACTATGCTCAAGAAGACCAGTATTATGAGGTTATCAAACCAATCTCTTCGTTGAAGGGTAGGGCCAGCTTACCAGTTAGGTAGATGTGCGGGGGACTGCAGTAAGTTTGTGGTTGGTGGAAAAGTTCTTGAGTGATGCTCTCCTTCATACAGTTGTCAGCCTAGATTTGAGGATATGCACCAGTATTGGGGACAACTAGAATGTATGCACTAGTAATGGGGACATCTAGAATGTATGCACCAATGTTGGGGACATCTAGGATGTATGTCTGGGCAGGAAGGGACATATGGACCATTTGTACTTCATTTCATTAAGCTCTTGGAAGCTATGCATGTATTCATGAATCTCTATTCTTATTGAGAAATTGTAAAAGGGAAATGTTATCATTACATAAGATTATATAAAATGGAATTGTTACTTGGGATTTTTTAATGTTTCATATAAATGCAATGGGAACGTTTGAAATGGGATTATTTCAAATGTGCATATTATTATAAAATTATAAAAGAAAAATTTTATTGCCTAAATGTTAGTAGCATAAACTATTCACATGTGGGTAAATATCAATGGGTAGAACAATGGGCTTGTTATAGATTTGGATCTCAAAAATCCCAAACTTAACACAAAATAATTTAACTTTTGGTACCACATCTTAGGAGATTACTTAAGACCATACAAAGACCTTTTTAAATTATAGACCAAATATTCTTTTAATTTTCTCAATATAGTGCTCTAGTTGTGTCATATAAATCTCTTCCTCCAAATAACCATAGAGGAATGATGTCTTCACATCTATATACTCAACCTTAAGATCATAAACTGAAGAATAGAAATCAAATGGATGTCATTTTTCCTATTAGGGATAAAATCTTGCTATAATCTATTCCCTCAACTTGGGAATAATCCTTAGCAACCAATCTTTTCTTGTACTTCTCAACACTACCATCATACCCTATTTTTCATTTGAACACCCATTTGCATCCAACATGATTTCATCCATCAAGAGAAGGTACTTGGTCTAATGTGTTAATTTTATTCAAAGAAACCATCTCTTCATCCATGGCCACCTTCCAGGACTCTAAATCATCCATACCCATAGCCTCCTTTACAATCCTAGACTCATCAATGTTAGTAATCAAAGAAAAAATACATCTCCAATCAAAGGAAGTATACCTTTTCGGTTGTTGTATTTTCCAAATAGACCTCCTCAATGACGAGGGTGGAGGTTCTATCTCTTTTTGAGAACTACCAAAGCTCTCTTGGACTCTTCAGGTCCATCATGGACTTTTAGTTCAACATTCTCAATTTTGGGGTTAGTTGAACCACATTTTTTTTCCATCCTTCTCTAGTTGCAATACTATGGAAGAAGACTTAACTTCTCTAAAGATAACACTTCTACTATACAAATATCTCTTAGCCACAAGGTCCCATTTAAGCTTATATCTTTTCACACTAGCACCATAGCCAATGAAGATGCATTTTACAACCTTATTCTTCAACTTTAATTGCTTCTTCCTAAACACATGTGCATATACCTTGCAACCAAAGACTCGAAGATGTCTCAATGAGGTATTTTTGTCCAATCACACCTCTATAGGTGTCTTATCAAGAAAAGTTGATGTAGGAGACATTTTAACTAGGTAGCAAGTTGTGGCAACTATTTTTTCCAAAAAAAAATATTCCAAGACAACCCCACTCAACATACTCCTATCTCTCTCCATCAATGTCTTACTCATTATTTCTACAGCTCCATCATGTTGAAAAGTGTATAGATATTTCTTATGTCTTTCTATCCCATGGTCCTCATAGAATCTATCAAAATATTATAAACAAAACTCATTACCATCATCAGTCCTCAAAATCTTAATCTTCCTACTAGTTTGATTCTTCATAAGAGCCTTAAAATATTTAAAAGGACCTATCAACACTTATCTACCAATCTTATTCTCTATAAGAGTCTTATTTCACATTGTTTAGATATTGAGATGATAGTTATGTCAAGAAACAATTATATACCAATTTGGGGATGAAAACCTTTAGATCTAGAGATCAAAAGATAAAACCATTTGATTTATTATGGTCAATCTCATATAGGGGTTGAATTTGTGCTAAAAGCATTTATTTTCTATAGACAAAGTGATATTTGGAGTAGAGAAACATCATAGAGTAGCATCAAATCATTTTTTTAAGGGAAAGATCATCTTCCAAGGTATTTACATGTTGATGTCAATTGCTTGCAAGTGATTTCACGTTGTTATAAATATTTGCATGAGGTTGCATGTGGATGTATAATATTTGTATGTGATTGCATGTTATAAGAGTAAGCTTGCATGTGGTTGTAGAAGATATGCATGTGATTGCAATATCATCACAAAAAGCTCACACATGATGAAATTGTCCTCTATTGATGTAATTTCATAGATTTTTTTAATAAGATATAACTTTGAAGTTCTTGTAGGGTTTCACTTTGTTTATATAGTGTATTTTTCTTTTCTTCTTGGTATCATTCTATTTATAAAAAAATATATATAGAGAGAAAGAGCATCACATCAAATGCATGCAAAAGGATCATATCTAAATCTTTGGGATCAATTCTGTAGTTGTGCAAGATAAATCTATATTTGAAAAAGTGATTGAGGAAGAGAGATAATATTTTAGCTGACTATATGATATTATTGACTAACATACCATAATTTTCTATTGCTAGAACAAATCAATTTGGGACAACTTGCAAGGTATGATTCTACATCAAACTAAGAATAAGTATCTTCTTTTAACTATTTAAATAATGAGTAATGAATACAATCTCTTTATCAATCCTCTCATATTTCTAGGATACTAATTGATCACTACTTATTTAATTGATTTATCATAATAATATATATATATAATTATTGTATTTTGTTGTATTTTGATAAACAAGTCTACTCTTATAGTACTCTAGGGTTTTGACCCTAGGGATAGGGTTTTATATGTGATTCATAATTATTATATACCATGTATTACCAAGATGGTTAGGATTTGAATCCACCCTTTATTATTTTTATTATTATATTCCTATTAGGGTTTGTCTTTTATCCCTTCTAAATCACCCTTTCAATTGCACTATATATTGATTGATCATTCATTATGGACTTTTAGAGACTATTACATGTGTGTCTCATCAATTTTGGTATGTTCCTTTACTTTATATCATTAGATCATTCCATACTTGATATTCTTATGTCTTTTTAATCATTTGGATGGGGATGTATTCACTATGGAGGTCTTATTTTTCCATGTTGGTGATTTGGCATCCTTATTAGAATTGGTGGTTGATCATCCTTCTCTTTTGGATATCCTCATTGTAGTTATTTATGAACTTCACTTGGACACTCCTTTTCATATGACAAGTGCCAGTAATGTGCATAATGATATGTTACCTTTGAGAATTTTTCCTTCAACTACTTTAGAGTATGATATATTGTGTATGTTATATATTCAAGACTATCCATCCCCTTGTGCTACATTGCATGATGATATTATCACTTTGAATTAAAGTTATTGCAAGAGGATTTTGGCAATTTTATTTATGATTCATTACATGTCAAGTCATTTTGTCTTGCTAATTATGATTACTTAGATGATAATACCTTAATGTGAAGTGGGTTTACACTTATTTTAAAGTATACACCATTACATTGATTTTATTCATCTTGCTTATTTTATCATTTATTTATGGCTTTAGCTCATAATTTTATAGCATTTTTTCTTTCCCTAGCATATATAAAGATGGTTTGGAATTTTTAATACTCTTCGACACATCTTTTGATCCATGTTCAACTTCTTCCTCAAATGTCCATATAGATGATATTATTTACACTCTTACAAGCCTGAAAGTTATTGTTGACAAAAAAACCTAAAATTCCTCAAGATACACATGTATTTCAAACAAATCTTCTTTCATAGAGTTATCACAAAAAGATTCATATTCATCAAAAGCTAACTAGGGGTCAAAAGGTTAAGTCTACTCTAACTATTTTACCCCCTCCAAATTCTAATCTTCCTCCTACACCTATGTTTTCTCATAAGGCACCAAAGGAATGTGATATTATTCATCAATTGCAAAATACACAAGTTAAAATAACACTTTGGAAACTAGTGTGAATATCATCTTTATTAAGGAAATCATGCAAAAAGCTTTAGAGTATATACAAGTCTAATTTGATTCTTCTCCACAAGTAGTGACTTCTTGATTGTATTCATTGGGTCTCTTGCCAACCACAATATTTCATTTGATGGCATGTAAAACTTTCATCTATCTCGGTTATTATTGAGAATTAACGTTGACATTTTATTGTAAATTTTGGACATATAAACATTAAGTACATGTGTTATTTTATAATGGTTTTAGTGTGAACATAAATAGTGAAAATTATTTAAAACTCTAAAATGTGGATCTGACAAAATTTGAGAATCTTATCTTACTATTAAGGATTTTGATGATAATAATAGCACTCTATGCATTGTTTGGCTTCCTATTACAATTGATCTACTTTCTACTAATTCTCTATTTCATATGATAATAAGTGATTAGCCTATGATCTATTCTTTGATCACCCCTCAATCCATGTCATGTGAACCATGCAATATAACTCTTCATAAAGTTTTCAAATTTTCTTATAATAATAATCAATATTAGATAGATACTTACCCTTATCCATACAGTGGTTGTCAAAAGATTGATCAATCTAAAATTGTTATTACAAAAAATCAATATGCTATAGAAATACCAAAACAAGTTAGAATCCTAAGCACAAGAACTTAAACAAAAGGAACCTAATAGTGCCCTATCCATAATGACAATATTTTGTTTGGTGATGATTAAGTACATAAATTTCACATCTCATGATATTGATTAATAAAAATTTAATTATAAAGATAACAATTTGTCGTTACTCTATATGAACCCATCCATTTATGATCGAACACCACCTCCCAAGACAAATGAAACAAATTAGCTTGAATGTGTAAATGATGTGACAAATTCAAACAATTGGGGTCTTGGCTACATGCTTGAAGATTTTACCAAATGGTTGCAAAAACACAAGAAAAGGGAAAGACCTATATCTATGCTTTCTAGAGATGTGAACATTACATGATATCTCTTTTTCAAATTTTAGCAGGTTACAGGTGTTGTCAGTTCATTTATTCAACTTACTATTCATTAACAAAGCTTTGCATGATGTTACCATAGCATAAATATATATATATATTGGTTTGTTATCAGAGCTTTACATGATGTTACCATAGCATACATATATATGTTGGTTTGTTATTAGTGATATAATTTCCACATATACATAAACATAGAGCAAAGCAAAAACATACAAGCATCCATTCTAGTGAACATATATGAGCAAAGTCCTAATGGCATAAAGAGTTTAAGCAGTAAATCCAAATACAATAGCAGGAGTCTCAAATAGATAAATTAGAATGGGGGAGCTTCCCTTAAGGACTTAAAAGGACCCCTCTTCTGCCTCACTCCTCATAGATATAGCCCTTCTAGGACAGCGTGTCCTCGACCTACTCGTAGACTGAGCCATCATGGTCATCATCCTTCGAAGCGGCCAACCTCATCTCGCAAGTTGGCAATCTCTGCCTATACTACTCAGTACTCAAAGAGAATTGTCCTTGCAATTAAGGACATCACTATTCATGTATGTGACAGTGATAAACCATCCTACACTATATCTCTCTGTGTGGCCTCTGCTGCCAACCGTAGAGTTCATATCTCCCTGCAGCCTACCTATCTCCGTCTTGTAGGCATCTCTCTCTATGTATAACACCTTCATCTCCCTCGTGACTCACTCTCACAGCCTGTTCTATGGTTACCTCAGTTGTGGCTTCTATGTACGCTACTCGAGTCTAACTCGCTGGATCCAATAAGGAAGAAAACCAAGGTGCATTCTCATGATCTCTCTGTATATAATCCGTGGGCCTTACAAGTAAACCATGAGTCAAATACCCTATGGCAGAAATCAAGTCCTCGCAATCGGCTAGTGTGCCTACAAAATACATAGGAAATGAATGACTAGGTAGCTTATTCAAATCTTCACTTACAGCTAAGTCAATTTGAAAACATTGTATACATATTTTCACAACACAATTGCATAGATGGGTTGCTGACCTACCAATTGGCATCCCCAGTGATATGCTGTGGTGTTATATCTAGTGGGACCCCCTCTCCCTCTTGCAACCCAAGTCCCTCTCCCACCCCTGCCTGTGTTGGTCCGAATATTGTTGCCCCCATCTCTGCGGCCTCCTAAGCTTCTAATGGAAATGATGGCAGGGGACATTCTCTCTCCTAGTAAGCGATGTATGCCTTGGTAGTTCTGGCATCATCACATTGTGCCATTGCCATCACCTCATCCTGTCATCTATAAGTGCCTGGTAACTGAATGTTGAAATCTCTATCTCACAAGACCTGTATGGAGGTCCTCGATGCCTCCTACGGATGGGAGGCTCTAAAGGCACAATCTACTAAGTATCAAACTGACAGAGGACCCTTTCAAAATTAAATATCTCCAGCACTATATGCTGCCTGCCTTAATACCATCGAGATCTCTTGATCCTCCTCTGGTGTTTATCATTTGCACTCATTGGTAAGGCCTGATATGGTCTCCAAGTGATATATGAAAGAACTAATCGATCAAATGCTCTCCTCCAAAATAAAAGTGACATGCTCTCTCCATTGATCCATTCCACTGATATCCCAAAAGAAGATTCATGGTATATCATCTACAATGGCTAGGGGCAACCATGGCAGTTGAGGAATTCAAATATGCCCATAGGCCTAGCGCTATAATAGCATCGCCGCTTGCAAACTTCGACCCGCTGGCCACAGTGAATCGGTGAAGATTGATATAAATGGGTAAGCATAAACCACCCCAATGAATATACAGTATGATGCACACTCCCTAAACCCCAGCTCCTACATTAAGGCAAACAATATGATATATTAGTAATATCATAACGATCATTAAATTGTTGCTAAACGAAAATATATCACCTTATATACTTTACTTCTTTAATGGCAATCCCAGCAAATCAGGTATGTTACATGGGTCAAATTCACAGATACTACGCAAGTTTGTGGGTAGTGGGTCCCTACCGCACAAAAGCGATTAGATCCACAAATTTTTAAAAAAATAAACTTTCTATGCATTCTAGCACATTCTGGACAAATTTCAAATTTTTGAAAATTTTTACTAAAACGAAGAAAAGTTCTTAATCATGAGACAAGGAGATGCTCAGTGGCTACTTGTGTTCATATCATGTCTGCTCGACACCGTTATGTCTCCTCTGGATAGCTCTCTTTCGAGGGTTGAGGTGAAAATGAATCACCACCTTCCTTCTTTTTTGGGGGGAGAGGATCTAATAGTTAAGCATCTTAATTTCATACCTTTTAAAATCTTTTGTGGCAATTTCAAATAGTTTCCAATTTTTTACATCAGTTTATTTTGCTTATAATTAAAGTTTCAAGACTACATCATCAAATATGATACCACATCAAGATGCTTTTTGTTGAGGTGTCCAAAAAGACCTAAAAAAGTTAAGACTGATAATTATGCACTAAGTCATGTTTCATTGGTGTGTTGATGTGACATCACATGATTTGTTGTTTTTTTGGATCTAAGGAATACATTTCATTCAAATATGAGTACTCATGATCAACACTAATAAATTTAAAGTCACACTATTAGTGCTATATTATTAAAAATGTTGGACATTAAATCAACAAAAGCTATCACAACTATTGGAACATGCTCAACTATTGGGTCCTTTCCCCTATGGTATGGGACTAATACATTTCTCACTTCCTCATGATTTATTTTTTCTAACTAGCATGCAAGATGATTTACTTGATGTGATGATTCACATTTGTATCATGACATGTGGCATTGCTCAACCATGATCAAGGTAGGTTGTTTGTTCGCATTAATTACAAGGTCAATATTTCAAAAACAAAGTGCATGTCAATAGGCACTTGGCATGTTGGGGAGGTTGAATGGTTTTGAATGAGCCCACTAGATAAAGGCTTGTTGAGTGCAAGGCCTTGACACCACAAGGGATGAAAATGAGATCGTGCCCCAGACAATTTTGGCAAAATAGATAACACTTAATTCTTGGCTCTCAGCAAAAGAGGTTCCAACCTAAGGTTTGTGCTCCCATATCAAGTAACTAAATGATTATGTACATTTGATATAAAACCCTCGAACAACAAAAAAAAGGGTACATGTACCTCATTTTTACATAGTTTACCTTTTTATGATACATTGACATCATCCAAAGGGACATCCTATGTTAGCAATTAGTATTATAAGTTCATTTTCTCCTTGATTTATTACTAAGTTCTAAAACTAAAACATCTTCATTTTCTCATTGATCTATCACTAAACTCTAATACTAACACTTCTTTTAAAGTCATTTTAAAGACATGTAGACAAGAAAGCATATAATTTGTGGTTATAACTACATGATGACATACCTTATCAAAAAATTCAATGATTATAACGTTTATATCTTACAATTTGCTCATTTTCATGCTAACATTTTTATGATTATTATGATTTTCATAACACTTAGCATTGATAATATCTCACATCTAACTTGTGTTTAACAAGATTCCATATCCAACACTCTTAGTTATTCTCACTACTCAACAATCCTCATTGAGTGCAAAATTAGGAGTGGCAACTTGATTGTCTTCATGTTTTTATGATTTATCATATAATTTGATATTGGGGTCACATATGTGTATCTCATATGCCAGTTACACTTTTATGATCATATTCTATTCACTCTCCAAAATAATTACATTTTGTGCATACAAGCTTGCTAACACCACTTTTTTGAATTTAGCCATTGGGGCTATGGCATTGTTAATTAGTTTGATGGTTGTTGAGTGAAAACTTATTTAATTGTCGATTGGCATTTAAGTAGTGGCATATCAACTACTCCTTGATATTATCATATAATTGTCAAGTACAACATCATTTTAGTTTCTTATGCATTATCATATTGATTGTTTACAACTAATATCATTTTACTTTTGCTACAAATAGTAAGTAGTTATGTTCCATTTTGAATGTTTTATGGATGCTACTCATTTGATATTTCTCTATGTGTTTGTAGGTTTTTAGATGGAGCACTCATTACAAAGGAGCATGTATTAAAGTGATGTCTACATACATTTATAATTTTGTGTTTGAACATTTACTTTTCATGTTGATTGTTTAATTTTACTATGACCTACATTCTCATGGGAATTGACATGCAAGTCAAAGTGGGGGTAAAGTGAACTATTGAAAATTACACACCTTGCAAGTTTTCAAGTCTTTGTTTGACTCATTTTGGTTTAGATTGTCCTTCAAGCAATAACAAGAGTACATGTGGCATGATTTTTGCTAAGAGTTGGCACATAACCTAATGCATGCATCTCCTTATTTACACACACTCCCAACAACCAATTTCATTCTTTAATTTCACCCAATTTGTAAAGTGATCTTGGTCACTTATACAATTGTAGAAATGAGCCCCTACTTGTTTTCCCTCCACTTAGTCATTATGTGTTTGGCTTAAAGTTTGTTAAAAAAAAAAAGAAATTACTTGCACCCTTCACATGGTATTGGATGACTAACCCTAATTCATTTTGAACATCTAGTGAATCTATTAAATGAACAACTCTTGCACACATCAAGAAGCATTCAAAAGAAATATCTAGTGACATCAACATTACATCATCTTTTTAGAACATAGTACATGGTTGCTTGTTGTCTTCAATCTTTGTACAAAACCATTAAATTGTTATCCTTCCAACAAATTTGACACAAAGAAGATATTAACCCTATCACATACACCAAGTTTTTATGCAAGTTTAGAAATAAAGAAGAACAATTATCAAAATTAAAATTTGTTAGAAATTAGTTTCATGCAAAGAGATCAAATTTGTGACTTTGGAATCAATTATACAATTGTGCAAGGTAGATTTGCACATACAAAAGTGATCTAAACAAAAGAAAAAAAAATTACTAACTTTAATTTACTTGACTTTATACCCTAATTTTGTATATACTTGACTAAATTATCCTAATTTTATGTTGTAAAAATGATCAAAATGTGAATCCTTGCAAAGTTTTATTCCCCATTGAGTTAAAAATTAATTACCTAATTTTTATTTTAAAATTCAATTTTCCAATCCAAATTTCATATTCCCAAAATATTAGTTGATCAAATACTTATTTAATTCATTTATCCTAAAATTGATGTAGAAAAGTTTTTACTTTCTGTTTCCTTATCTTGTAATTATTAATCACCTAGTCACCAATATGACCAAATGCTTGAATCCCATCTACTCCCACTTATGAATCGAAACCATTGACAAAATTTGTGTGTCAATGTCAAGCCATACATACCTTAATTTTGTTCAGAAAGTTTAAGGGCCCACTTTTGTTAAAGATAGGCAGTGGAACGAAGTGCAAAATTTGGAAGTGGATGTGTAAACGTAGGACTTCATTAGCCTAGTTTTTGTAAATTTAAAAAAACCAGATCGCAATCTTTATCCGCCTCTTCCTAAGCACGAATCAATAAACTCATTAACAATTTCAATATCGACATTGCAAATCTGCTCTGCTTTCGTCATTTCACAACATTTAAATCCAAGTTCAAACGAAGATCTAAGTCAATAGCAGATTGTGAAAAATGTTTGTAAGGCAAGGCAGACACCATACATACCATTTCTATTGGGCATCATTAAATGAGCTTCGCTTCTGAAGCTTACCCCAGACGAAGAAATTGGGTATAGAGGTGACAAAGAATAGCCTTAAGAACAATAGCTCTATGATTTTGAAAAGCAAATTTTTATTTTGTTATCAAGCATCACCTAGTTGGGTGGTTTATAAGCCGATCATAAAACATAAAATGTGTCATAAATTGTTTGACAAAATACATCATTCAATTCTTGGTTCAAGGAACACCTGATTACATTATATACAATGCAAAGCTGTAGCAAATATGTCTTCGAGATATTTGAACTTGTGCAAGGCTGATTTTGTTATTCAACACTGTAGCTTTGAATACTTAGTTTGGTGTAAACATTGATGATCTTGCTTAGAAGTTGCTGGCCTTGTTTAAGTTATATAAACCTTTCATTTCAATCTAAAAATAGCTCGCTTACATGGTTACTCAATAGTTAAAGGGGTTATCTACAACGGGGTATGGAAATGGGGTAAAATATGGAAAACATTGAGAAGTTTAGCAAAATGCTTCAACGAGATGTCAAACCATTAAAAATACCTGATCCTGGCTACGGGTCAGGTAACAGAATATGTTACGAAATTATTAAGGACCCATGAAACATTAGTCAGCTTATGAAAATGCTACAGAATCACTTTTGAGAATAAATGATCTTATCTGATAAAATCTTCCAAACAGTTTTAACCAGCATTTTAAACAGCTGAGAGTTAATTATAAATTTATAATAATAAGGAATAAAAATTCGTTCAATTTTACAAGACTCACAGTTTCAATTTTCTGATTCGAGTTCAACATTTTTAAGGTAGGAATTGGGAAATTAAAAGGGAAATAATTTGGCCATTAAATTTCATTAATCTCCATAAGCAAAAATGGAGTTGGGTTCTATAAGATGGGAGTAATTTGGACCAAGAATGTCTTTTTTCATTGTCATGCAAATATCTAGCAGATTGGGTATCAGAGAGATTCATGTTTGGTTGCTTCAATCACAATGTCTACCTAGACGCCTGACAGCATTGAAAGCTATTATTGGTCAATGTATGATTTAGTTCCTTAGCTATTAGTAACCTCTAAACCTGAAATATCTACATGTCTAAGATCTTTCCAAGATTGACAACAAAATTTGTTTTCCAGTGAAGCTGTATGTTTTATTGTTATGCTTTGCTTGATAGATGTCATCTGCACGGGTATATCACTAAGTGCTTTCAACAGAGCATATCACAGAAACAGTATATCATGCATTTTAAGAAAAGTTGCTTAAAAGTTTTATATTATTAGAATCCAAACAGAGATAAATTTTAAATTTACTACTCTCGATGAATGGGAGTTATTAACAATCCTTGGGCGAGGGTTGATTTATTTACACATACTACGCTTGGAAGTAGTTAAGAAGATTTCACAGTTCTTACGACAAACACTATTTGTAAGTTCCCCTTCACAAACCATCTTTCAAGATAAAGAAAGATATATTTGTTTTAAATGAAAGGGAGAGAAATAAGAAGCACAATGAGCTTTTGATATATGGTGAAAAGAACATGTACCCAAAAAATAATTATAATTTTATTACCAGTACAGAGAATAGTTTTGAATATATTAAAAGTGTTAAGAAACACTTCTGACAATGTTGAGTGTCTAAACTGGCAAAAGGAAATGCTTTCTGCATACCCATATTGGAATAAAGGGAATGCTCTCTGCATATCCATATTGGACTCTTATAACACTGATCATCAAAAAAAAGGTAATCGAAGATAAAAGGCAATTAAATATTCCAAATATTATTTCTATGCCACCATAGCGAGAAGCTTTCAATGCCTTTGACAAAGCATATTGCAGCTTAGTTCATCTCCAAGATTGTTGCTGGAGAAATTGTTATAGGAGGCCACCTATATCCATTATTCACAAATGGTACTTAAAAGTTAAAACTAACTGATAACTGAAGCATTCAAGAGAGACAACAAAGAACCTTTCAAACTTCAGAGTAGAAAAATCAACATGCATGTCAAAGCCTTTAGCGGTGTAGAATGAAGCCTCCATTGTAAAATAGAGGAAGGGAAACAAAGTTCTGCACACTGTCATTAATCAATGTGTCTGCCCAAAAAAGTTTTGGGGTAACAAACCTAATACATTAAAGCTGTTGCCAATTCAACTTCAAGAATTGTCTTTCTCAATTCAGCAGGTGACCGACCTCCCAGCATTTATAAATTTATAATGGTGACAAAATGCTCTCAAAATGTAATACCACGTAATCATACAACTTCACTGAACAAATAAATGTAATCCCACAATCATATAACTTCAAAGAGTAAACAAACATAATGCCACGAAATCATGCAACTTCAAAGAGTAAATACTATATTACTAAATAATAACAATGTACAAACCAGCCAAATACTTAACATGGCTACCATAAAAATTGTATGATAATTAAACTATACAATCACAAAATAGTATTAACCTTTGTTCCATTGTTTTTCAGAATGGGGGTGACAGAAATGGGTTTTGGGGAGGGGGACTATGGAACAAAATTAGGGGACAGCTGTTCAAATATAATATACTACTTGAAAAATTAATCATAAAAAAACTAAGAGGGAATTGCAATCAAAATATAATATAACATAGTACTTAACAGCATCCATCAACATCATGTGTAGGCAGCTTAGAAGGTACTTAGGTGCTCTTAGCTTATGGTTGTGCACTAAATATACAGGTTTGTTAAGTTCATTATTAATATATTATTTTGAAAGGATATGATGAAAAATCACACCCATTTAAAGTATTGAGTCATCATTTTATTGCTTCCTATTCCTGCTATTTGCATTTATAGGTGTTTGATGTGTGCTGTTATAATTGTTGTAAATTTGTTATACTTCTCTGCATAGCTGTTAGAGAGCACAGAGCGCTGAATGTGTGTCATGATTCATGAACTTGACATAGTAGTATAAGAGAAATTTAAGTCCTCGTTCGTGGAAGAAGTTTTGAGCATCAAGGAAATGATAAGCATTACAAGAGGCAAAGAACCAACTGATATATAAGAGAGAGAAAGAGATCTGCTCAATTGCAGAAGAAAACTCACCCAGAAAATTATTTCA
Organism: Sequoiadendron giganteum; assembly: GCA_007115665.2. NCBI lineage: Eukaryota > Viridiplantae > Streptophyta > Pinopsida > Cupressales > Cupressaceae > Sequoiadendron > Sequoiadendron giganteum. Next base: position 261,500,226 of record CM021105.1, read on the forward strand.
TTTTCCTTTAGAGTGTTTAAAAAATGATTTAGTGGCCTGTTGGTATGAGGGGACTGCCAGCCCTCCCTTGTATGGTCAAGGGAAACCCAGGCATCTCCTGTCCATCCTGAGAACAGCTGGGAGTACCCAAAATGTTGCCTGCAAGGGGAAACATCTGCAGGACATCCCCTGATCTGCAGGGAAATCTCAGGGATGCCTCCCCCTCCAGACGGCAATGAGGGCACAGCAGGGGAACATTTCATCCCCATCTCCAAGTCTTGGAGACATCCTGTCTCAGAAACACCATGATTTTGGAGGGGAGGACAGGTCCCCATGGAACACTGATATCAAATGCATAACCGCAAAAGGCATCAGCTTGCAAGGAACAGATTTAAACTTTTTGTGAACATAAAACATTATATATGGCAGGCACCCAAAAGTGAGAAAACTGTTTAAATATAATGATTTATTACGAATTTTTAACATCAATAATCACTATGTAGTCAGCCATTACTAATCATATCAGCTAAAAGGATACAGTATTGGAAATCCAAAATTGCCTTGTTCATTTCAATTCAACAAAAACCAACCAATCAATGGAGGGTTCTTTTAAGATCATGGTAACCCTTTTGATAATTTTCAAGTGTAAATTTTGCATGCGCTTTTGTGTTCTTTTATGAAAGCTTTGATAAATTTAAAATATATATAGCTTAGAAACTAAGCTCTCAGAACCAGTCACATCCTACCATAGCATCCTGAATGAGAATTTAGTGAATTAAAACAATATAAGCCAGTGTATAAATAAACTCATCAATGGCTGAAACAGCCCAACATAAGGCAGCAGCTGCTGTATCAGTAGAAAAATGCTACCTAGGCAAACAACAATACTTATAAAGCCTCTGAGAAAACATTAAGACCAGCGGCACACTAAGACCTCTGATTCAAATGTCCAATTTCAGTGCCCAAATTTCATAGTACAGAGCTAAATTTATACAACCAAAGAACAGGGTGCTTGATGAAGCCACAAGATCCAATCTCCCAGCTGGCAAGCACTAAAATACACTTAACTGCAAAATCAACAAAAAACGAAAGAATCTGTTGTTTGATAAAACATAACATACAAATTTTGAAGCCAAAAAGATATAAAGCATACTGTGATATGAAAGATTTTAATTGACATCTTTCAGATGCGAACTTTGCTTTTAAAAGTGTCAGATAATAACAAGAATACTGAATATACCACCTGAAACAAAACATTGTATATGATCATTTAAAATTCTAAAGCAAATATTGTTGATTATTAACCAGATAGAGTTACATGTAAAATTTCAGTACCATGACACCTTAAAAAGCATGTAACCACAGCAGGATCTATGAACCATAAATAAACAATCAATCTGGGCCAGTGTACATTCACATTGTAGACACAAAAGATTTAAACCTAATCCACAAGAAGATTGTGTGCTTTCTAGAAGCCCTACAACTAAGGCAAATAACATAGACAAGGGGAAGATAGAAAGGCCCCTCTCCTCTTCAAGGTAGCTGACATTCTGAATTCCAATTTTGAGAAAGGAATTGAGCTCCGATTTTTCTAGTTTGATCATTTTATGATGTTTGGGTTTTGACTTTTTCCTCCAAGTTTTTGCTTTGATAAGATGGTAATGTTTGGCTACACGAGGAAAAAACATGAATGGTTTCAAAGGTTTTCCCAACAGATGTATCCCTTTATGAGGTTTACTTGGTCTCTGCCTTAGATCTTCAGTGAATCCCAAAAATGATTGATTTCTCTGCAAATCTATCCCTTTCAGAAGATGTCTTGCCTTTGAACTTCCAAATATACAATTGTCACCTTGTGGATTTCACCCAATGTTTTTGATAAAGATCTATTTCTTTATGGGATTTCTGGCTTTAGATTTATTAGATATGAAATTTTTCAATAGCATATCTTAAATTTGAAAAAAACTTTGAAGTTCTTTCATTTTCTGGCTATCGGGACCCTGTGTGTTGTTTCATTTCAGTTCTATCTTTTAGTGGCAACCTCTGCCTGCTCTATTTTTTTCACTTTTCAGCCATGGTTCTTCTGAATCTGATAATGTTAGACTATGGTGGTCTGCAAATTTCTTTGGGTGTACACCTTTCATGTCTTAATGGTCACTTTGGTATGGTAGAGATTCAATGGGAAGTTAATGCTGGGAAAATATTTTTTATCAGGCAGTAAGGGCAAGGCTTATCTTTGTAAATGTGAGTTTCTGCCCATAAAATAATAGAATTTATTTATATATAAAATTGAACTAGTAAAAAATATGCAAATCTCACACATCCAAAAAGCTATTGTTTCAAACAAATGTTACCTCTATATCAAAATAATTGCTTCCCTCTCCAGAATAATATTCATTACTGAATTATCAAATGTCCTCCATTACTATATTGCCGACTCTTACTTATATAAATGCGTCCTAAGTTGCAATCTCGGATGGAGCATGGAAAGTTCGACCACGGCAAATGTCTTCCAAGCTTTCTCCCGCATAGGAACAAATTGGTGATACCTCTACTCCTGCACAGATTCAGATTATTTGTATCTCATTTTTCTTAAGAAAACTACGAAGTGTTTTAAACAAAAATGTTTTCCAAGAAAGTGAAATAACATGAATCAATCAACAACAACAAAAAAATTACAGGATTTAAAGAAAAATACTGTAGAAACTTGATGTGAAGAAAAAAAAAGTTGAGTCAGTAATCAAAATACTGAGATGTGTTCTTCAAGTCTTCATAGCTACTGAAATCAGATCTTGAAACCATCATAGCCAGTTCAACTGAACGCAAATATGTTAAATATAAAATGTATCTTTGATGTAGTTATTTAATGTTGGTGTATGATGTCTGTTTAGTACATTAAAATCAAAAATGTAATAAATTAATAATATGTAAATACAATTCTTTAAAGTGAGCAAATATAAGTTGAGCCTCCAGATCATACCACTAGCAATGTATTTGAACATTATCTAATTTCCTGTATGAGGGAAAAGAAAAAATATTTATTATATCATATGCCAAACTGACTGCTAATTATGTGAAAAATGAGCATTGTGCTGCATGGTCTGCAATCTAAAAAAAGATACTCAATTGAAAAAGCTCCTGCTCGTATTCCCGATTTGAGAGCTGAAATATGAAATCTTGTTCCAAACCTCCACAATGGACCAAAATGAGAAAACAAGGGCTGATTTGGAGATTCTTAATTATAAATCATTAAGAACAGCTCAAATGAGAGAAAACAATGCTGTTATTAGAGGTAAGGAAACTGTTGTATGGGCACTGATTCAAGAAGCTTAAGGTTAGAAACATAAATCAATTAGAGCAAAACACCTGATATGTTTTTCTGCATGTCTTAAAATTTCTTAAGTTCAACCAATATCACTTGTAATTCTCATTGCCCGGAAGCCTGAAAAGCAAAAATGCTATTTTAAGATTGGGTTTTCTTGTCAATTGGATTCCTAAGTTTTCTTAAACATGTAAGGATTTTTTTGTACAATTCCTGCATTAATTTGAAACCTTGCGATGGAAAACTAGAGCAAAAACTTCATTTTTGCACCAATTTTATGCAACTAAAAATAACATTTACTCACCTGGGTCCCTCTTGATATGGCATTTTTAGTTTTACCATCAGAAACTTCCAAATTTAGTTTAGTGTTTGTTTGCCACTGTGATGGGTGGGTATGAAAAAATTTAACCTGCCCTTTACTGTGGGCATCAACCTTTCCCCTTGGACACTTGCACACCAAATAGAAGACAGTGAAGCCTGGTAATCTGAAATCTCAACCAGTAACAAGTAAGAACATCACACCATAATTCTCCCAAGACAGGAAGGAAAGCCGAAAGAATAAGACCTAGATATCATGATATTTAATTCTGTGTCATCTCAGATTATTTTGAAGTCCAAAGTTCTGGAAAGCATCAAGTTTCTCATAATAGCCATTTTATCCTATAGCTAATAAAGGAAAGAAAACAAAATAGATTATGATCTCCCTTGTACATCTGTAAGGGAGTTTCTTTACAGGACTATCAAACCAAATTTAAGTTGATTACCTCAAATGTTAAGATTTTGATTCATGAATAAAATTAACTTTAGGCCAGATTCCATGTGAAACAAGCTTGATCTGCAAGCTCTCAGGAGATGATGAAAGGGCTAGGTTTGAAATGTGTCCTAAGCTTTCCATAAACTAACTTCCAAAGCCCATCAATAGTTGTAGAAAATAAGAAAAATAGGGACGGTATCCTGAAAGTTTAGAAGAAGAAATTTGCAAGGATCGCCTTACAGACAAAGAAGCTCAATTTTGATTAGTCTCGAATGCATCCTGGGCTAGTTCCAGAGACCAAACAAGAAGCAATTGGCATTGAACTACCAATAGCTTATGTGCAGTCAAGCTGAAAGCATCGTAGACACCTTCTGCCAGAATCCTAATACTAAAGAACCGTAGAAATGGGTGGTTGATGTTACAAAGTGTAAAAGAATGGTTGCTTTGGTTAGGATTATGCTCTGATTGTACACTAGTTGATAGCACGTGCTAAAAGTAGAGGTATTATTTCATCCATGGAAATTAAAAGATCATGCAATTCAAGAACTAATATTAGTCCATGACACATGCATGTAATTTCCTTGCTACAGCATAATTGACAATATTTTGTAGAATGAAATTATCATCTTAAAGGTTGTCCTCATGCTGAAGCACCTCTTAAAACTTGTGGCGCATTTAAGTAATTTCTAAAATCAACTTGCAATATTAGCAAAGAACCTTCAACAGGTGAACAATGGAACACCGTAGCCTTAGATCAAGAACTAGGTTAAGAACTAATAAGTGCAACAGCAGCAAATACAGTATTCATGGCCACCACACTCAATTCCTAGAAGCTCGCAGCTCCCCCATAGGGATGACAGAATCTGCCTCTTTACATGTTAGTAAAGTGGATCAATATGCTAACTATACTTGAAAAGTGACTTTGACTCCCAAATTTTGACTTTCCAGCTACCACGTGAAAAAACAAAGACCATTGGCCAAGATAGAAATAATGCTTGTTCCTTGTTGTGCCTTGTTTATGGTTTCTTTGCCTCTGATACTGATAGCTCTGTTATATGCTGTAACCAAGAGTGGAAATTATCTTTCATTTATATCATCTTAACTCAGATAATTGCCCAACAGGATATCTTGATTTGACAATCTATGCTGTTTTACCATGCCACAGACTTTTATTCAAACGGTATGTAAAAAATTTCAACAATTGACAAGGACAATTATCAATGATTTGGTTATGGACATCTTGAAAAATATATGCATCCATGCATGTACACAGATGCTTCATAATCCGGCCCAATTCGTTTCAGAAGATACAACCACATTATCACTATTGTTCAATACCTTCTAAGCTCTCATTAAACTTTCTTGACATTATTAACAAGCTATGGTACATGTTTAGTTTGCACTCAATATATCATTACCTAAGAAATAGGAAGTAGCAAAAAGAATTGATAAAAACTTCTGACATGAAAAATGCCATACCAGTTGAGTATAAAGGAACTGAATGTGTAACAAAGCCACCAGCTGCAATAACCCAGCGAGTATGAAGATGGAGAACAAGAAGTCGTGCAGTCTCAGGTGTGTCAGTTGCATGACCATTTGCATTTTTAACAGGGGCAAACTCTTCTTCTCGTAGAATCTGTTTGTTAAGAATGAGTGCAATGTCATCAGCATTTTGAATACATAATAATAGTAAACAGAGCATTATGGCATAAGATTTTTAATGTATTTGAAACAGATGAGAACAAATTATGATCTAAAAAGAAAGACCAACATGAACTAACCTCAAAGAGAGCCATTGAAGGAGCATAAGGAAAAGTATCAAATATAAACTGTTCCAACTTTATTCCCATTATAGGTCCCTCGACACAACTCATTTTTTTCTCTGCCAGATGATAGCTGAAAACCCAATAACACATGGGAATCACATTATGATAGTGAGAGAAAAATGTTATCATACTATTATTTTCAATGTTCATTATTACCTTAAGAAATAAAAGCAATTACAGTTGCATAACAAAGTGAAGACGACTGTTTGTGTGAAACATTCCAACAAAGAACCAATCCAATTACAATGAAGTTTACATCAAACATGAGATGAAAATTTAACAGGAAAACAAGACAAGAATATGTGAGCCTTCCAAGCTTACCATCCCAAATTACTTACCATCCCAAATTAAAACTCTCATTATGAGCAATATAGATACAAAAAACAGTTCAGCATAAGTTCATACCAGTAACAAAAACATAGCACTTAAATTAATTTTTTTTATTTCATGGTAATATACAGGACAGTAAATGTCAAGCAGCTTTCACTACACTTACCCACAAAGTGCAATGTTTGGTTACACCATAGAATCATCTTGATTTATGTAAAAGAACAGAACAAAAATAAATCAACCTACATAAAAAACTAGCTGAAATCTTTAAATAAGATAGTATAAGTTAAAAACAGGGAAGAAAAAGCATAAGGTGTAGAATGAAAACTTCTTTCTTTTTTGATTAAAACTTTGCTAGCAATTGGAGTTTTAAGACTACTAAACTCAAACTCCACCAATGTGATGAGAAATGAGGAAGAATACCCTCAGAATATTATCTCCCAATGCTATGACAGAACACGACCTTCCTTTACTGGGACCATTTCAAAGTTCTAAAAATCAGTGCTAACAACATTGCAAACAGCACTTATTCAAAAAGGGTCTGAAAACATTGAAATCAAGATAAATAAATAATTGGTAAATTGAAAAATGCTTAAAATGTTATGATTCGTGCAAAAAAATGAAATATAGTTTATAATTAATGTTGTTCTGATGCCTGCAACTTTTTGTGTTTATTTTTGCAATTAATGGGAAGCATTCAAAAAGGTGATTTTGCAATTGTTTTGAAAAATATCAGCTCAGATATTACTTGGTAAATAATCATGTTTTTGGCCATTAATTGCCGATCCTGGTAACACTGTTGAACATATCTAACCTCTTAAACTAGAGATACAGATATCTAGAGACTTCAGCCAGGAATGGAGATCTAGATTTATGGATGCCTAAAAATAGGCTACTCTGACTTCTAGCTACATTTGCTTCAATTAGCTTTCTTTTCCAGAAGGGCAAACAACAAGATACTCAAAAGGAGAGAGAAGATAACTCATCAAGCAAAAGAGAGGAGATACTAAAGGCTCTAAATAATGACAAGGTCTTTTCTAAGTTTTCTTGCCCTTGCATTCTAGTAGTGTAAAAGGAGTATAGGAGGATCAAGACACACAGCAAATTAAAATGTACTCCACAGAATGAATGGTGCAAAACAAAACAAAAACAGATCAATCTATGTTTAGTAGATGTAGGTGAAGGCTTTCAGGGGCACTTTTATTAGATTTTTATTGTTTGTGGGATTTGATATATGTTGTTTTTAATCATATCCAGCATGAACTCAATGAGTAGTCATTACAGAAATGACATTTTTCCTCATTTATGTTAGTAATTAGTTACAAAGACCAGCTTAGCACGCAAGCACCTTTAAGAATTTATAAGGTAGGGAACAATGAATACATCCCCCACTTTGGGATTCCCACTATCTAGCATCTTCCCCCATTGGCAAAGCTTGTGTAACATTTAATGCCTTATAGATTACCCTTGTATCGCAGTTCTTACCAATGTGGGATCGACCCAATTACAACCCACTCATGTGTATATGTTAAATAGGTGAAAGATTTCACAAGCATTTTTAAGTAGATTTTGTGGAAATCGACCCGTGTACTTTTAATCATCTCCACGATGACTTCAATCATAGTTATTATACTAATGACATTTTTCCTCATTTATGTTGGTAATAATTTTAAGGCAAGGGGACCCATTTTTCTCACAAGTACCTTTAAGCATTTACTACTAGGGGTTAGGATCAATGAATACATTAGCTGCTTACCACTTTAGGGTTTTCAGTTTTCACCATCTAGCCTCTTTCCCTATAGATCATATCCCATGGGCTAATTCCACAAAAATTTAAAATGTCCATAAAAAGCTTCACCTACTTAACTCAAATAGATGAATGGGTTATAGTTGGGTTTGTTGGCGTAAGAACTAACACCTCTGGAGTGTGAGTTTGTACGTACAGCTATGCACACTACGCAATGAGTGCTCTTCAAATTAGGAGGGGAAGCTCCCTCGTTGTGCTAGAATGCATGAAATAGAAAACTAAACTAATGTCCTATCTTTTTGTTCTCAGCTGGTAGAGGCACAAGGTTAAGAAAACCTAGAACGTTGCAGCTAAGTATTTTCTCGTTTCGCAAATCATCTAACCACAACTAAACTAACTTCTTTAAATCTATCCAGTTTCCTCAAGAAACAGAGCATGAGGAAATGGAGCAGGAATGTATTATACGATAAACTTCAGGTGCGGGCTCACAACATGAAGGCAAGGGAGGCGCAACTATTTGCTAATCCGGGAAGAAGTTTATTAAAACAAACAAATGAACGGTAAACCTGGTACAGCTTCACAACATGAAGGCAAGGTAGGCGCAACTATCTGCTTGGCTGAATGAGTCTACTATCACACACATCAAACGATAAGCTTTAAGTACAGTTTCGCAACATGAAGGCAAGGTAGGCGCAACTATTTGCTCTTCTGAATAGGCTTATAATAAACAAAACAAAAGGTAAGCAATTGGGATAGTAGATTGTATAGACGCAACACGCATGCAATAACGATCAAACCAGCAACCCCATTTAACTAAGGTCGAATAAACACCATAACAATAATATGAAGGCAAGGTAGGCGCAGCAATTTATTATAACAGCAATTACTCTTTGAACAGATACAATAATAGCAATACTACAGGCAAGGTAGGCGCAGCATGTATGCTATCAAGCAAAAGTTAAATTACAAATGAGCTTAAAGCTCTTATTTATAGACTTCAAGGTGTAGGCAACCCTAAAATCACCTTGAGTCAACTAAAGTCTTGCAATGCATGCAAGATCTTATTCCTAAACCCTAATTGAATGAAACTATACAGTTAACTGGGAAACTATCATCAGTTAACTGAAACATCTAATCTAAATGGACAAGGTGCAACATGCACGTCCTTATTGAAAGCAAGTCAACTGGAATGCTATCATAAGTTGACTGAAAGATCTAATCTAAACTCCAAGTGCATGTAGATGTTTCCAAGAAAGACATTCCATGCAATGTGTAACAATAAGTTAACTCGGCAAGAGGCCTCGAGTTTAACTTCTATGTCTAATGTCTATCTTGGAAAAAGGTGGGATGCCTTTAACTCACGTCTACTGGCCCTGATCTTGAGAAATTAACCCATCTACGAGGTCGTTGACTGCATCTCCATCTGGGGAACTAAAGCTCTGGCGAAGAATCCTATGTCTGTGCAGCATGTCTTCTCCATTAGTCATTTGACACTGGAACTCACCCTTTCTCCTGATTGCCTCATCAAACAATGTTGACATCGCTGTAAGCTGATTCATCTTACAGCCAACGGTCTCACCACTGAAAATACCATGAATAAGTGCTTGGAGCTCTAACTGGATGTCAGCAAGCTCAACATAGTCACCACCCACACACTGATATACACATGGTAATTGAGACACAAAGTCTCTTATATAGCGGAGTGCACTAGTAACATGCTCTCTGCTCTCATCAACCTCAGATGCTATCTTTCCTTCTATCTCTGCCTTGAAGATCAACTGTGTTCTCCAAACGTAGACCTCTTCTTTATCTTCTGCCTCTGTGACTGAATCAAATGACATTCCCAGGTTGGCAATCAGAATCTCATCCCTGGGTCTACTAATGGCCAAATCACATTCCTCATCTTGAAGTTGTAGACGAAGCTCACGTGCATTATACCGCAATTGATACAATTCTATAAGTACAAGGCGGCCTCTAGCAACAAACTCCTCCTCCCATTCCTCCAATCGCTTACCATATGCAACCAAGAGATCAATCTAACCCTGCTCTGTTGGTGGTTCTAACATATGTGGAAGCGTGGTGACAACATCCCTTGTCCTGTGTACAAGGCTAGAAATGTACTGGCGAAGCTGCTGTATTTCAGCCTTGAGAGCTGATTTATCTTCACCATCTTTCATCATCCTATCCTTGGCGCTATCTGTAGCAACCTATAGGAGATCAATATCTGTCTGACGAGTACTCTTACCGAAATGAACTATGATAACTTCGAAGTCTTGAGCTTCCATCTCGTCTAGACTCTTATCTTCTGGAGGTGCAATAGTCTCAACAATGAATTCCTTATTTGCACTTCTCCCAATATGTATCTGTTTCTTGATCCTCTTTTCAGGCACATCTTGATGGTCATGGTCGAAATCTGAATGATCAAGTACGTAAGATGGTTGTCTCCTTTTTCTTCCCAGTTGACTCTCAAGCCAAGATGAATCCCGACTAATCCCACTGGAATGATCTGTACTAGTCGCAGGAGGATCTGATGAATGTGAATGTGTAAAAGAATCGCTGCGAGGAGGTGAATCTACGTCCAAATCAATGTGAATTGGAACAGGAGGTTGCTCTAATGGTGTCGGTGATGGCAAATGGGGCTGAACCTCAAGCTGTGGAGAAGTCTGAATAACTTCTCTGACTGGCTCTACATGTGGAATCGCAACAGATGCTTTTCCCTTCGAATTACTAGGCGCTGGATTCTTTTTAGGAGGATTACTCCTCTTCTTCTGCTTAGGTTTTGAAGAAGAAGGCAATACAAGTCCTTCTTGTGGCGGCTTTGCTCTAGGCATGGATGCCTTTCTCAACCTTCTGCTTTCTAAATAAAGCGTACTATTTTGGATGACCATGCTCGATCTCTCCTTTACTGATGTGAACTCTTTGGCATACCAGTTCACTAATGGCAGTGGTTGTCCATCAACCTGCTCTCTGTAAAATTGAGGAAGTGTATCTCCCTCATCCTCTGTCAATCCTTCCACACCTTCCGCCAAGAAAACAGAAACCTGTGGAAGAGAGAACCTGCTATAGCTACGTCTGTGAACCTCAAAATCATCCTCACAATTCACCCAGTAATCTTCCATCGTAGGTTTGTGATAAGAGAGATTACCTAGGCGAGCTGCATAATGACCCCAAGGATCATATGTGCGTGTATCCACCAGGTACTTGAGTTTGCAATTTTCTAACTCTTGACCTGCGGTCTTAGCATCAACTATCGTCTTACACCAATACATCCCGAATTGCAAAGGAAACTCGGCAACTGGTTTACGCTTCATGTGCAAACATTTGCGAACTTCATACAGCTGCCTCTAGAACTCCATGAATATTGTTTTATCCGAAGGATAACGTGGCAACATAGCTGGTTTTCCTGTGTATCCATAAACACGGATATAGGTGTATGTAGGGAACTGAATGTACCAATCGACCCAATTCTTCATTGCTGCTCTCGCAACTGTCGAGATGCGAATATGCAACTTCCGGTCCAAGTTTCTCACTGTATAAGTCAAGAAAGCCTCTTGTACACGTTTAAAATGACTTTCAGCCTTCGTGAACTCAAGCTGGTCATAGTAACGATAGACTTTCTGTACACTGAGTATGCCCACCATATTCAAACCGTTAAACTGATTCTGATAAGCAATCAAGTACACCAGGTAAGAACACATATGAAATTGATGCGCAGCTAGGAAACCGGTGATTTGCTCATGAATAGCATCGCTGATGAAGGATGCCCAGTCATAATGCTCTTGTCCAGAGATGATTCTACCAATGATATAATACATCCACGGGTGAAATTTGTTTGCATTTGCATGACCTGAGACACGAATAAGCAGTGTAATCAAAATATTGTATTCATCCTTACACTCGCCACGACCCAAGTTGTTTGGCAACTTGCTCTTCTTTTGTTTCAGCCACCTCTCTATCATCTTGTTCTGACACTTATCCAGTCCAGCATTGAATGCCTGCTCACTCTGACTCATGGAAATGACCATCCCATCCGAATGTTGAGGAATATCCAGACTTCGCTCAATATCGAGGGGTTTGAGATTGCATATGACACGTCCATCTATTGACCGTATCTCTCGTGTAGCGGAATTGTAATGCTTGATGCAAGATATTACAAACTCCACGCAATGCACCGAAATAGGTATGGAAGCGGCCTCAAGTAACCCGGATTGCTGAATATTCTTGATAACTGAATCCCTGATTTTGAGTGGATCCAAAACTACCTTTGGGAACACCTTATGTAGATCTGTATCAACTGTTCCAATGAAGTCGTGGGTTAAGACCGATTTGGTCTTGAATTCGAGCTGAGTGAACTGCATTCTGAAAAACTTGCCTATTGACTGTGCACACGGCTATATTCTGACAACTTTTCTGGAAAGCCAAAAATACCCTGCTGAGGCTAAAAATAGCTTCTCGGATGAGAATTTTTACGAAAAAAAACTAAGATATGGGTTTTGTCCAAAAAATGATTCTAAGATAACCCAAAACGTTAGAAATGCAAAAATTTACCCTTTACACAGCCATGCAAAAGAATTTCGGTTGAGAAAATTAAAGCTTCAAGAACAGATGTTCTGGAACAAATTTTCCCGAAAAATTCTGGCACATGGGTTTTGCTGAGAAAGCTCTTCTGAATCAACCCAAATATTTTGTTTTGCCAAAATCTGCCAACACTTCGAACATGCAAGAGAATTTAAGACGAGAAGATGGAAGAAATATAGAAGAGAAAAAGACTTTTTATTATTTTGATTGTTTTATTTTTGTCTCCTTCTTTCAAAATTGCCACTTTGCCTTGAATCTGATGCTGAATCTGAACTTGTACCTACAAAAGAATATTTTATCACCTTCGAACTTGATCATTTGATGAAAATTCGCCAATCTCTTTAAAGAAATTCGAACTTTCAAAGCTGTGTGAATGATGAAAGGCGCCATGCTTGTTTAAATAAACAATTCGTACCATCATGCATGCATAATGCAACCCTAATTTAGAAAAAAAAATTCGATTGGCTTCTCTCTAGTTGAACTGCCACTGTCTCTGAGTCTTTAGACTAAAAATAATATCTTAATTTTAAAACATGCAAAAAACTAAAAATGGCGCCAATATCTATCTTTGAAGAAATTCGTCACTTTTCAATGCTCTGAATGCAAAATATTTTTTTTTTACATTTTTGTCAAAAATAGCATCTTGTTGTGCTCAACACACTTCCCTGATTCTAAAAAGTCAAATTTTGATCTTTTAGGCTTCCATTTGCAAGAGTTATGAGATTTTTGAGAATCTCCTATTTTGTAGCTGACTGCAAAGTTACAACTGACCCTGTTCAACTCTGATTTCCAGGATGATTGAATGATCCTGCGACCGTGCTGAGATATCCACTGCGAAGCTTGCATGACAAGGATGAAATGTCTGCTGGGAGCAACAACTGCTAAAATCATCATCTGATACCTTAGAAAATTAGGCGCCTCTAATTAAATTGATGTTTTGACTCCAGACTTAGCCATTTCTCTGTTTTTGCCTTCTGATGCTTCAAACTGCCGCTGACGATGAATAATGAACTCCACTGATTGAATAATGGATTCATTGCATGACTAGAAGTATTCTGCATCCAATGACTGTATGTGAGAGATCTGAAAATTGTATTAAGAACCCCAAAAGAATGAGCGCCCCTATTTTGTGATAGCTCAAACACCATTTTGACAAAAGTGTGATTTTCATCTGAACACCATACTTTGACCCTTGATACCGGGAACTGGAATGTTCCGATATGCGTGCCGCCTGTCTTGCTGTACAGTTTGGTCAACTTGCAAGAGATGTTCTTGGAGACGATGAAGCCAGAAAATTGCTTTTAAGGCCTCTAAAAGAAAATCGCCTTTTTCAAAGAAAATTATATTCTTACACTTAGTCATTTTTTGAACTGCCTTCAATCAACTCTTCTTCACAGCATTATCATCTTGACCTCACACGTACGAGCACTCGCCAAATCTCGAAGGCTGTCGGCTAGACTCATTGGATAGCTTGAGTAATTGCACACAAGTCTTGTGAAGACTGTAATTACAAATAACCCCGTCTGGCAGGCCTAAAGGAGAATCGCCCCTAGCCTACATCTGTGCAGCTTTGTGTAGCTACACTTCACCATCCTCTGTTTTACGTGCTCGGTAGGACCTCTGTCACAGTTACTCAGAACATCGGATCGTCTTGTGAACGGGTACACTGCAAAACTGAACTGAGCTGGAAGAGATCTCAAGAAGACCTCAATTACAAATTCATCCATCAAACAGGTCTTATTCAGGATCGCCCCTGGGCTACAGGGGAGCAGATTTGCATTCTGAAAAACTTCTTCTGACATGTATCTTGCCTACAATTTCCACTTCTAACGCTGATAACCAGATTTCTGTACTGGATACGCTTCCGCTTGATAGCTCGTTGAAAAGCTAAACTAATTCTGCAAAGACTGAAACCATCAAAACACACATGCATCTAGATCTGGGCCTTCAAAAAAGAAAATCGCCCTTGGGCTAGAAGGGAGCGGATCTGCATTTCTAGACTGCCTCCTTGATGAAAACACTCTTCATAACCTCTACTTCTGTCTTCGTTTGCCGGAGTTCTGCAACTCGGATGATCCTGCTTCATGGCTAATCGGAAAGCTGACTGAAAACTGAACATAATGAATGTATCCTTCATCCAAAACACTCAAATCTTGACCTTCAAATGGAAGGGCGCCCCTGGGCTATAGGGGAGCGGATTTGTTTTGAATTCATTGATTTTCACCATTTTATGCTTTGCAAACGCTGTATCCATCACTGCGGTTGACCATGTCGAAGCGTTGTGACTGCTGAGGTGTGTGGATGACTATACTTCATCATTTTCACATGTACGAACACTATAAAGTTGATTTGCACGTTGATTGCACAAGTGTCTACTACGTTACATAGTGAAAAGTTCCCAGACTTGGAATATTTTAGCACTTTTTGCCAATCTGAAAATCCCCTCCATCAAAAAGCATTATTTCCAACATCTTTTATCGTAGAGTGTTCCTCTTTGAGTTTTAAGCTTAGATATTGATACCTAGTATTGGCCGACTGCCATTGATGACCCCGAAGATCCTAACTTTTCTCCCGAAAAAGTGAAAACTACCCACCAGCCTGAAACTGACTTCTAACTGAAACTGACTTCACCACTGTGATTGTGATGTGAAATAAGCCAATCAAAATTAATTTCAGCCAATTCTGACAAGTTTCTATTTTTTAGGGTTTCGAGCTAAAAATAGATTTCAAAAACCCTAATTTTCAAAATTTTCAAATTTTGCTCGTATCTTCCTGGCATCACACTGACTAAAATCCCATACTTTATTTGCCTAAAAACTAAGTTTTGACCCCACTTTTACAAGGTTTAGACCATTTTAAGCAAAATGCCTTAATGAAGCAAAAATTTCGGTTTGGGTACAACAGGGTTAATCTTACAATGGTAAGAATTTTCAAGCAAGAGTGAGTAATACAACATTACATGCTCCAAAATATTTGCTAATGAGAAAGAGGCTAGAAATGAAAATCCCAAAGTGATGAATGTATCCACCAATCCTCCCCCTATTAATAAATGTTTAAAGATGATTGCATGCAATGTTAGTCGTCTACATGGATAAACATACTCTTTCTTTTTCAAGTTTTAATAATATTGATATAGTAAAAATATTTCTCCTTGCATAATGTTATCTCTAACCAAGTTAAAAAAATTTAAAAAAGCTTTTTAAGTTAGTTTAAAGAATACCCAACTTCTACCAACATCTACTCATTAATGTCTTCTTGGAGATGATTAAAAACCACAAGTTAAATACCACAAAAAAAAAACTAGATGGGTGTAGACAATGATAAAATAGATGTAACCATTACGTTGGACAATGTGCATAAAATCCTAGGGCTTCTATCGGAGGCTACATGCCCAATATGCAACATCCCAAAGACAATAGCAAAGAGGCAAGCCTTGGTCCAATAGGATACTACATCAAATTGCTAGCATTCACATAATACCTACTTTGACAGAGGGATATGTATGCTTTGATCATTTTGGATATTCAAGAGGACATTATCATTATAAGGCTTATGGTGACATGAGTGATGTGTCACAAATCAAAAGGAGGAATCCCATTGTTTGCTATTGCAATATGTCAAGCCGCCTTGGAGAAGGGCACAATGTATAACATGGGAGTAAGCATGTGGGTACAATTGTGGCATGATATATATTCCATATTAGCACAGAAGCACCTGGGGATTGAGCTAGTGATCATGCTTTTAGTATGGATACATGAGAGGTTTCCCATGTACCGAACCACAAAGACATCATTCCATACAAGTTTACCCTAAATCAAGTGTTGGGCTTAGGGGCCTTTGGTTAGATCTCAAAGATTAACACGATGCAAAGAAGAAATATTGTATGGAACTCATACTCAAGGAGAATGGACACATGGCCTTCTTGGCCTTCTACTATGAAAGCAAGGGAGTCAACAAAAGCTAACAAGGCATTATATTTGTCGGGTGGAGTCTCAATCACATGGGTAAGTTCCAATTCAGTTTAGATTACCACATTTGACAACACTAATGGACTTGCCCCAATTTAAGGTGAGACATGCTCAAAAGTCGCAATTACAAGTTCTAGCTTTGACGTTGCAAGGGTAAGGCCTATTCAAGGTGAGGCAAAAGGTGTAGAGGTAGCAAGGTTGACAAGGAATCATATTCATGAATGTCCTAAAATAGAGGAGGTTACTCTAGCGGGCTTGAGGGCAAAGGAGGCGGAACCCCCAATACGAGGACAAGAACTAATATTGCAAAGGCCAAGAGGATGGTACTTGGGACCCATGGACCTCCAAAGTATAGAGATTCTTGCACAAGTTTCAAGGTGGCATCCTCCACTAGAAAGGCCTCACTCCTTGGTTATGTTTTTATAGAGGAATGGATGGGAACCATGTAAACATTTTTGAAATACAGGCTTATTTAGAGTTAAGGAAGTTTGATATTCCATAACAAAATTCTCAACAACACTTACAACAACTTGTATCATTGGAACTCACAAGTTCCACATATATGCATAATGGAATTCAACACTTCCCCTTATTCCATCATGCTCAAAATGGGGGTATGTGGACTAACAACACTTGATGAACACATTACTAGTTCATAATAAGCACAACGTAAGAGTAGGGGCATATACATCTACTCGTGATAAATAATAGTGGAACTTGTGTCACTATGCTTCTTCAATAGGATTGACCTTACTAGACTTTATCCAAGGATAGGGATAAATGCATCTACCCATGGAACCAAGGACAAGGACAAACACTTCTATTAGATGTCATACAACAAGTTTGGAGAGGGACAACACATCTATCCATCATCAAATTTATGAAAAGGGACACGCGCATCTGTTCACAACAATTATGAATGGAGACAAAGACATCCAATCAAAATCATCCAACAAATGTGATTGGGGACAAACACATCCAATCACAAACAAACAACAATTGTGATTGGGGACAAACACGTCCAATCACAAATGCACACTAAACATTTTAAGGACTTATTCCTCATTGTTGTGTGTGTAGCCATCATTATAGAACACTACCACTCTAATCACAAACAATATGAGGACAATTATCATTGCCACTTGGGAACCGATCTTAGCTTTAGTCATTTTGGCACAAATTGTCTTGCCACTAATGCAAGTTTGTAGCCTCGTCACTAGCGACTAATGAGAGGATGTTGCTTGTCCTCCAACCTTTTGTGCCTCTATCCTCCAATTGGTTTGCTACTTAGCAAATTTGGTTTTGTGGCTCAATTTCATAATCCCCCCATAGGATGGACAACATATACAAACAATAGTGTGTCGAATTACGATTGAAGTAATTTTTATTTTTATTTTTCAAAACATTTGGATTCTTATAAAATATACTTTTGATTACACAACAATTAACGACTCATACGTTGAAGAAGGAAAAATGGACCCTATTCCAAACAAAATGTTACAACTTGATTTTAACAACATACAATACTTTTATTGGATTTTTACACTAACATAAAACATCTCTATAAGAACTAATAAGACATTTTGAGACACTAAATGGGCAATAACTAGACAATAAATTATAATAACAATCTACCACTATGAAATCATTAAAACTTAACTTCAATCTTAAAAGCTACCATTAGACACCCAATCTACACTCATAGACTTTAAAATCTAAACTAAAAAAACAAGTTACTAATTTAAATGACTCAACTCAACCATGTGGTAGAGCTCTACCTATGCAAATTTGAATCTTGCCATCCACACCACTATTCCTCCACATACCCACGCAGAATTGAGGTAGAAAAGTTTTTCCCTAGGAAGTACAATTAGTCAATCTAATCTTGATTGAATAGAAACCTTAGGTGGTGGGGCACCATGAAATATACTCTCTAAATAAGCAATGCCATAGCACCAAGTAGCCCTTCAAAGTTCTAATACTCCTGAAACTTCAGATGAATGTTAAAAATTGAATAGTATGATTCAATTATTCTAGGTCAACATACATAATGCTATGCGAGATTTTTGAATGGAAACCGACTAAAACTTGCTTTAATCTTTTGAACACATCTTCAACGCCTCTCCCAATTAATTATGTATTGTCTTATGATAGCCTACACCAACACAAATGCAAACATAGGTTTTCTAGCCAAATTTAAACAAGTGGCAGAAACGGATTGAAGGCCAAGATGGCTAGGAGAAAAATATTGAGAAAAATAAAGCTATCTGTAAAAATGCTTCAGGAGGTTTGCTAGACTCACACTACTCATTGAGTTGCAAATGAAGATTCTAGGCATCTACAACAATGAAGATAGAATTGAGAAAGAAGTCGAAGGTAGGTTGAAATATGTGATAACTAGAGACATATTGAAACACTCACAAAACTTTATAGCTATTTGATTCTCCATAGTCCAGGTATGAACCAAGTAGAGGGATTCAATCATGCAGCCTTCCACGAGCACCATGTCACCGACTACGGTGAAATCTACAAGAGAAGTGAGAGACAAGAGTGGTGAGATAGATTAATGAGCAAGCACATCAAATACTCATAGTTTGGAGGGCCATGGAACCACTACTCCAAATTAAGGGCCAAAATGCTCTGCACTACCCATGCATTGTCTAAGCTTAATGCGTCATATAGATGATGTATCACTTTCAATAGAATTGATAATTATATCCTACCAAGCCTAAACAAAGATCAATCTTTGAAGGGAGAAGACTCACGAACAAGATCTTCTACAACAACTATTCTCGTGTCTTCTCCAACAACAATGTCTCCAACCAAATCACTAGTTGTGTCATCAATTATATCTCCAAGTATATCACCTACGACTTCACCAACTAAATCCGTATCTTTCACCAAGACTCTAATACTATGAAAACATTTGTTGCTTATTGCAATATTTTCATAGTGTAACATAGGCTTATTTATAGTTGAGAAAGTTTATTATGGAATTACAAACTTCTCAACAACACTTACAACTTGTATTATTGGAACTCGCAAGTTCCACGTGCATGCATAATGGATTAACTCTAATAAGCTAAGCATTACGACTTGACATGTGGATGAGAATAATGTGATCCTTGAGAGTAGGCAAGATGGGAAGGTCGTCCTTGATAGATAGGATGATGAGCAAGTTATGCAAACATGTGGTTTGAATTCTATATTCTAGGAGATCAATGCGTAAATGTATGAAAGTGACTAGTGAAATGCTCTTGTGTGCAAGTACAAGAACAAAAAGACACTCCTTGATTGAGGCTGCACATCATAATTTACTGGGCACCTCAATGTTATAGCTCGTTGGAAAGAGAATGGAAAGTTTTAAATGTTCAAACACTTAAAAGCGACTTTAAGTGCCGGAAATGTTTAAAAAGTAAATTAAATCACTTTTTGGAGTTAAAAGGCTTAATAAATTAATAAAATCATTTTAAAAGGGAGTTTTTGGAAAGTTCCCTAAAAAGCTTATAAAAAGGGGGATAGAGAGTTCATTTGGGATGTGGAGTTTATTATTTCTGATATTTCTATCTGAGATAACCTTGCGTGGTTCTGGAGATTTGGACCTGGTCCATCTCAACCTTCCCGAGGACGAAAACCCTATTGAAGAATGTAGTGTCCCCATTTTCGGTGTCCTCATTCAGGCTAGTTTGGTTTTGAATCACTATTTTTAGTAAGTACTATATTTAGTAATTGGTCCTGGCAGCAATGCGGTGCAAGGTTTCCTGTTTGGGTAGTGTGTGGCAGTTGTCAGGTGAACTCTAATGTTTTGTG
The DNA here is from genome assembly GCA_007115665.2 of Sequoiadendron giganteum. NCBI lineage: Eukaryota > Viridiplantae > Streptophyta > Pinopsida > Cupressales > Cupressaceae > Sequoiadendron > Sequoiadendron giganteum. The sequence goes on from CM021105.1 coordinate 261,520,537, forward strand.
CCAATTTGGTTATTTGGAGTATTTACTATTTTTACCAGTTTCTATAAATAGGAAGTCTATTTTCAATAGCTGGCCCTGGCCAAGGCTATTTCAGCAGTGTCTATTTCTAGTTTGGGCGTTGGCATGGCTAAGGATCAATTTAATTATTATTTGTATTTCTCACTTAAGTTATTTTAATAAAGTTTATTTAACTTAAATGAAGGGGTCAAGGGGTCATGTAAAAAGTACCTTTGGGCCTAATGTAATGACTTAGGCATTGTTTTAGAAGACAACAAAAACAAAATAGTTTCCTTGTGAGTATAGACGCCAAGGGAGGTATTTTGAATTAAATTAAATAAAAAGGACCCCTTGGCCTAGTTGCACAACGTTGTTTTAAAAGAGGGGCCACGTATTTCAAGTGGATGCCTAGAAAAGAGGTTTATTTATCATTTTTAAAGGCTAATGTTATCCCTCATAAGGTGGGACACCTAGTTTGGGCTTAAAGTCAATTTTAAATTGAAAATCGAAAGTGGAATTTTGGAGGGAAAATTTTGGACGCCCCTCTTAGGGTAATTTCATGTTCATTTCATAAAATGAAATGAGAGGGAAATATATTCAAATTCAACAAGTTGCCCTAATTATTCCCTCACTTTATAAATATGAGTTTGAGCTCTCATTTGCATATGGATATTTTGGCAACTTAAAGAGACTCTGTTGGAATGATTCCAAATTTCGATTGCAGCTAATTGAGAAAGAAAACACTCGTTTCTAGCGCTAGTTTCGGTGGTGAGAGATCCACCCTAGCTAGATGGAGGGGTTCTACTTCAAGGATCACCGTTGGGCTTGAACAAAGTTCTGATTTACAGTATTTTGATGATGAAATGATGAAGATTTTCTTGATATTTTGAACTGGGTTTTGAGGTTTTATGGTGTGTATTTTGATGGTGAGAGTATTGTTTGGTTATTGGCTCTTTTGATGCTATTAGGTGGCGATTTTGGTTATTTTCTTAAGTCTGATCTGCATTCTCAGAAGTTTTGGAAACTCATTTTACCGGACGCTGAAGGTTACATTCTCTCATAGCTTTGTTTGTACTTGGCACATCTTTATGGGCATTGTTGCCTTGGAAACCTCTCATCTTCGTGCCATATCTCAAGCACTTGTTTGTAATTTTTGGGGGAGGTTTGATTTATGAGAGCAAATCGCCCTACTTGGGAGGTCGTCCACTTCTTGGGAAGTGTGCAAGGGCAGGTCTACTGATGTTTAGATCTAAAAAATCAATCTTTTGGCTTCCATGTTGCTATCTAAGTGTGTGAGGATGCATCGGTTTATGGGTGACCTGCAAATCTGATTTGTGTGCAAGTTTTGCAAAGTATTGTTGTTGTTGATGAGGGTTATCAGGTCTGCTATACCCTGTAACAGGTCTGAGTTTACATTTTAAATCAGAAAATTCTATGAACTTGTTTGTATTCATGCATTGTTATGTTTCTAAATGAGAAAGAAGTTATTTCCTTTTTTCCCTTTCAATGCATTTTTTAAAAAGGCTTTATTGTGTTACAAAGCATGAAAATTAGACACATAAATACATCAACAAACAAATCAAACAGCAAACTATATCTTCAAAAAAAAAAATCATGGGTGGTCATTACAATGGTACCAAAGCAAAAATCTTCCTGCCAGCCAATGGGTGATGCAAACCTATGAGCCTTAGTGACAGAGAAAGAAGGTACCATGAGAGACTAAGGAAAAAGGAAGAGGAGTTGTGGGAAGGTTGTCCTTTTGTGGAAGAGGGACAACACTTAGAATCGCATTCAATTGAATCAACAAGTTTCAAAAACATAGGTGAAAGGGGTGAATAAGTTGGAAGAGAAAATGTGGATGATGTTTCTCTTGGATGTTGTGGTTAGGGGACACCAAGAAACCAATCAGTGTCTAGCACAGTTGGTTGAGGGGCTGAATCGATTGGGAGTCAACAATAGAGGTAACAGGGGCAATAATGGGCAAGGAAATGGCATGGGTCAGCGTGCAGCAACCAATCAACAAAATAAGGCAACAATGGCTAGGCCTCTTATGCCTATATTTCCACCAAGAGTAGAGACACAACCCAATCAAGAGCTTACCTTAGTTGAGTTGTAGGATCAATTTAGACAAGATTGGATTGATGCAAGGCCTGGCTTCCAGCATAACATATCACTTCAGGATTATATAGATCTTAGGATGAGGCATACACCCAATAGGGGCAATAGAGAACATCATAATGACTTACAAAGGAAAGTTGGAAAACTTAGCCTTCCTTATTTTGACAGGTCCAGTGAGATTTCAGCGAGAGCATGGGTTCAAAGGTTGGACACATACTTGAATCTAAAACCCATGCAAGATGAAGAATCCATAAAATATGCTACTATGCACCTCGATGGAGTTGCACATAAGTGGTGGCATCATGAGATGATCATAATGGGGCATACTTAGATTACATTTTATACTAAGTTTACAAAGAGACTCATAGAGAGGTTTGATAAAAAGGATCCAAAACATCATTTTAAGGTGGCAAAGTTGAAACCTTACTTGTTCAATGAAGAGCAGGTGGTTGAAGAGAAATTCATAGCAAAAAAATTAGATGAAGTGATTGCATTGAAACTTGATTAATGTGGGACGGAGCCTCAAGATGACTCTTTGGAAATGCATGCAACTGCTGTAGATGAAGTTGTGCATGAAGGAATTGATGAAATAGCAGCCTTGTATACACCCTTAAATCTATCCAATGAAGTTGAGACACCTTTAGATGATGAGCATGTTGAAAACAAAAGGGATGATGTCTTCAAATCAGCTAATAATGATGACACTTTACCTCATGTTGGTAATGCTGACACAGGTGGCTTTGGGTTTGACTACCAAACCAAGCCTTTGGAGAGAGATGCTTATGATGATTTCAGTCCTAATGAGTTGGAAAGTGACTTATTCATAAAGGCAACTACTCATGAGGAGCACAGTGAACGCTTATTCTCTAAACAAAGCGATCAGCCTTTCTACACATAGGATCCGGGTGTGTTGGCACCTAAGTATGACAAGGATCCACAATGGGATGAATTTCCTTTTGATTGTAATGATGTCTTTACCTCATCCCGAGAGCCATGCATAGAGGATGGCATCGATAGTGATGTTTTTGATCTAGAAAAGAAATCCGATTTCACATTGCAGGTACCTGATCTTGAGCAAAGACCTTGTGGCCTGGTTGATTTGAATTCACAGTTCACTATTGGGGTTAATAAGGGAGAGACACAGGTGGTTTAGGACAGCCTTGGAGACTCTAATGACAGGTATGAGTCTAATTCTAATTTTTACATGCAACATAACAGCAGTTCATTACCCATGTTTGATCATGATTGGAAGGGACAATTCTTGGTATCAGCTGAAATTGAAGTGCAAACTTTATCTAAATTTGATGACAATAAGAAACTAATGGAGAGATTCATTTTAAAGGCAAAAGGAAAACAGTTTGTACAATTTGTTTCCCTTGCTGATTTGTACATTATAAAAGGCACTATGGATGGAATTAAATCAGTTTTCTTACATGCTATGCATGATAGAGATGTTGCCACCAAGCTTACAGATGAGACCTTGTCCATGACTAAGCAGTTAAGGGAAGAGGTTAGTGAACTCACCGTTGCGCTTAATTCCACAAAGCTTTCTTTGAAAAGTGTCCAAGAGGCACTTCTTGAAGCAAATGAACAGCTCTATAAGGCTCAACAGTTCAAGTATAAGGAGAGCAAAGAAAGGGCATAGGAGATCAAACAGGTAATGGAGGAGCTTGATTGCATTCAGGAGGAGTATGACCTTGTCCATTGTCCCAAAAAATCAGAAAAAGAGAGTCTAGATCAACAAGAGGATAATCTTTAGTTTATTGATAATCCTTTGTTTGAGGTAGATGTTGATATGGTGTATAACAATCTGCTTTTTGAGTTGGATGATGGGACTACTCTTGGTTGTAGCATTGCATTTGGTGAAAATAGTAATGTATGGGATCCAAGAGAAGATTCAAAACTTGAGTTGGAATGTGGTTTTCAACATGGTTTTGATTTAAGTTCACATTATGAGGCGATCGGTTACCATCTTGGGAGACCACCGGATATGAAATGTGCAAAGGATGAGGCAAATGAAGATTGTGTGGGGAGTATTAACACATTAGGAGATGCAGTATCTTCATGGGATGTATTGATTTATGAAGACTTTAACATTTCAGATTTTGAAAAGTTTCCGAACAATGTTCTAGAGCTTGCTGAAAATTTCAGAATAGCAGCAAGAAAAGGTAGTTTAAAGCTTTTTACTAACGTAGTTTTGGAGAAAGAAGGATTTAAACATGACATCTACATGTTTGACAATCCATCCTTTGGATTGAGTGATGTTATATATTATACTAATCTTTCTTTGGGGATGGTTTTGATGGCAACAATTGCTCCTCGCATTTCGGTTGTTGGTGCTTTCATGGATGGGCTACAAGGGATTACTAAAGAAGTCACAAATTTCCATAATGTGTATGTTGATTTGGATGGCACTTGGAATTATGTTGTGCACCTTTCTAGGCATGTTGGAGATCATTCTTGGTTGGGTACCCATGCTTGGGATCCTCAACAAGGATTGATTAAGTTAATTGGGAATGGAAGGGAGGACATTTGGAGGTAGAAGGATGAAAATTTCAGAATTAATGATGTTGTTCCTTTCTTTTCTTTTTTCTTTTTCTTTTTTTTTTAAAATTAGACTGCAAGAATCGGGTAGCACAACCCCCTATAAACTGCAATGCGCCTGGTAAAAAATTTAACGTGACCGGCGGCGCTGGCACGACACGCCCTTCAGTACCACGGGGGTGGGGGAGACTAGAGCTCGTGACCAACCTCCTGCAACAGGAAAGGTTTAGCCGAGCTAGGGCCCCAACCCCTATGTTGTTCCTTTCTTTACCAACCATTTGGTGATCCCATTTTCTTATCTACAAATGGATTGGAGAGACATTTTAAGTAAGGATTAGAGTAATGTACAAATGGTTACTCTTGAGAGTGTTACTTGGCAAAGAATGGATAAGAATTTTAGTGTTGAGCTTGTTTTTGGACTGCAGGTTAGTCACTTCACTTTTTGGTTTGCACTCATTCAAGGGAGTTGGCACTTTCTTCTCTTCTTTGTCAAGGAAGTAATAGATTTCAGTTGGATATTGCTTGGAGGTGTTTCCCAACCTATTCTGAGTTATTTTGGTGCAACACAATGTTTTTCACGCATGCTTGTGCTTGGTAAATTCATTGGTGCTGCTGTTGTTCTTTGTGTAAAGCACAAAAATCAGATTGTACTCCACCGCTTTTAGTTTTGAACAGTAGGCACTATTGTTTACTTCAAACCTTCATAACTCAGGGAATTCATCTTATGAAGATTTGTGATGTAAACTTTGATAATTTACACTAGGTGTGGGTTCAGGACAGCGAACCTTTGTATGCTTAGGTTCATCATTTAGTGACCTTAAGGGTTGGAACAGTAAGTGGTTTTACTAGTCTTCATGGTTGTATCAGATTAGAACAAAGAAGACATTTTAGATCCATATGGTGTCATGCTGGTGAGTTTGTTGAACTCTTGCAAAGGATTGCTTCCCTGATTGGAGGAGTTCGCATCTACAATTATGACTTTGCGTGATACCTTGAGGAGATATATTGAGAAGTATGGTTATGGGTTGCACAGATATTTCTTTCAGTTGCCCAAGATCATGCTAGGTACTAGGATTGTAGTCATGGACACTACCGGGATGCTTCAGTGGCAGATGTTTAATGGGTACAAGTTTCAACCCTTGGAGGGAGCTGCAATATGGGCACGATGGATTGTTAGTTATGATTAGAGTGGTGCAGCGACACCATGGTGGACATTTGCAGAGATTGACTTGGGATCCCTAGATTACATTTGGGTTCAATTGGTTTTAGTCAATTGTTATGGAGGATACCATGGCATTGTTTGAAGACAAGCAATCTTTGGGAAGGGAGGACTATAATGTCCCCATTTTCGATGTCCTCATTCAGGCTAGTCTGGTTTTGACTAACTATTTTTAGTAAGTACTATCTTTAGTAACCGGTCCTGGCAGCAGTACAGTGCAGGGTTTCCTCTTTGGGTAGTGCGTGGCAGTTGTCAAGTGAACTCTAATGTTTTGTGCCAATTTGGTGATTTGGAGTATTTACTATTTTAGTAGTTGTTATAAATAGTAAGTCTATTTTTGGTAGTTAGTCCTAGCCAAAGCTACTTCAATAGTGTCTATTTCCAGTTTGGGCATTGGCATGGCGAAGGTTCGATTTAATTATTATTTGTATTTCTCACTTAAGTTATTTTAATAAAGTTTATTTAACTTAAGTGAAGGGGTCAGGGAGTCATGTAAAAAGTACCTTTGAGCCTAATGTAATAACTTAACGTTGTTTTAAAAAGCAACAAAAGCGAAATAGTTTCCTTATGAGCATAGACACTAAGAGAGGTATTTTGAATTAAATATAAATAAAAAGGACCTCTTGGCATAGTTGCACAACATTGTTTTAAAAGAGGGGCCATGTATTTCAAGTGGATGCCTAGAAAAGAGGTTTATAATTTATCATTTTTAAAGGCAAATATTATGCCTCATAAGGTGGGACGCCTAGTTTGGGCTTAATGTCAATTTTAAATTAAAAATCAAGTGGAATTTTGGAAGCAAAAATTTGGACGCCCCTCTTGGGGTAATTTCATGTCATTTCATAAAGTGGAATGAGAGGGAAATATATTCAAATTCAAATGCAAGTTGCCTAATTTTTCCCTCACTTTATAAATATGAGTTTTAGCTTTCATTTGCATATGGATATTTTGGCAACTTAAGGAGACTCTGTTAGAATGATTCTAGATTTCGATTGCAGCTAATTGAAGAAGAAAACCCTCATTTATAGCGTTGGTTTCGGTGGTGAGAGATCCACCCTAGCTGGTTGGAGTGGTTCTACTTCAAGGGTCACTGTTGGGCTACAACAAAGTTCTATTTTACAGTATTTTGGTGATGAAATGATGAAGATTTTCTTGGTATTTTGAAGTGGGTTTTGAGGTTTTATGATGTGTATTTGATGCTGAGAGTAATGTTTGGTTATTGGCTCTTTTGGTGGTGTTAGGTGGTGATTTTGGTTATTTTCTTAAGTTTAATCTGCATTCTCAGAAGTTATGGAAACTCATTTTACCAAATGCTGAAGGTTACATTCTCGCATAGCTCCGTTTGTAGTTGGCACATCTTTCTAGGCATTGTTGCATTGGAAACCTCTCATCTATGTGCCATATCTCAAGCACTTGTTTGTATTTTTTGGTGGAGGTTGGAGTTATGAGAGCAAATCGTCCTACTTGAAAGGTTGTTCTCTTCTTGGGAAGTGTGCAAGGGCAGGTCTGCTGATCTTTAGATCTGAAAACTTGGCTTCCGTGTTGCTGTCTAAGGGCATGAGGATGCATGGGTTCATGGGCGACCTGCAAATCTGATTTTTGTGCTAGTTCTGAAAAGTATAGTTGTTGTTGATAAGGGTTATCAGGTCTGCTATACACTGTAACAGGTATGAGTTTACATTTTAAATCAGAAAATTCTATGAACTTGTTTGTATTCATGCATTGTTATGTTTCTAAATGAGAAAGAAGTTATTTCCTTGCTTCCCTTTCAATGCATTGTTTAGAAAGGCTTTATTATGTTACAAAGCATGAAAATTAGACACACAAATACATCAACAAACAAATCAAACACCAAACTATATCTTCAAAAAAAAAATCATGGGTGGTCATTACAATGGTATCAAAGCGCAAATCTTCCTACCAGCCAGTGGGTGATGCAAACCTATGAGCCTTAGTGACAGAGAAAGAAGGTATCATGAGAGAAAAAGGAAAAAGGAAGAGGAGTTGTGGGAAGGTTGGCCTTTTGTGGAAGAGGGACATGTTGTGACCTTTTCACACATCGACCCATTCAAATGGGGACCCCCTAATTTTTGCTCCATTTTGGTCTTTTGGCTTCGGTTTCGCGTCTCTCTCTCTCTCTGATCTTTCTGTCCTTCCGGAGATGTCCCATCATTTGACCTGATTGGAAATTTTGGCTAAGTCTAAAGTGCAGTTGGATGAGTTAGGGTTTTTATTCTTCAGGCTTGTTGAGGTCAGATCAGGTTGGCAAATTGAAATTTGAGCTTGGCACTACAATCAGGAGACTTTAGGCAAGATCCCATCAAATTTTCACTAAGTTCTGATAACTTACTATTTTTAGTAAGTACTCAATTTGGGGTCTTTTTCTTGGAATTTTGGAATTCTAACTGCTTCGCCGCATTCAAGACACTTCAAAGTGCTTGTACGCAAAATTTGAGTAGATTTGGACAACTTGCTATTTTTAGCAATCTGGACTTCAAGAGTCATTTTCAGGGTTTGCATGTGTGTTTTTCCAATGGATGTCTAGAGAATCTTTCTGGGGTTTTCAAGACCTTCGCAATGATATAACATGCAAGCCGAGATGATGCCTTTCAACAATTCAGGCTTCGGAGACTATTTTGAGGGTTTGCATGCAGGATTTTTCAATGCATGTCAAGATATTCTTTATGGGTTTTTCGAGAGCTTTGCAACGATGTGACATGCAAGCAAAGTTGATCATTTCTCAGGGACTTATTATTTTTAGCCAGTACTCGCATGCAAACCAGTTTTCTAGGTTTTTCTGGGTTTTTTGAGATCTCTCGGGCAATGTGGCATGCAAATAATTCCAATAGTTGGTTGATCACTTTTTTAGGCACTTACTATTTTTAGCAGGTACTCTTCAGGCAGTCCCGGCACTTCAGTTTCACAAACAGAGCAACATGCAACAAAAATCAAATCAAACAGAGGTCATTTGAGCCACATGCAAGTCAGATTAGGGTTTCCAGCTTTGGGACTCAAAATGAGGGGTAAAAGGCCAAAAAAATGAAAAACGAAGGTATGCCACTACGATCAGCATCCTTCAAACAGTATATACGTAAAATTTGAGCGCAATCCGAGCACTTACTATTTATAGTAAGTCACCTCCAAAACGGGGCTATAAATAGCAGGTCAGCACGAGAGGCAGGTGTGAATAGGTTCACCAAGCGATGAGGACCACGTGGTGAAAATTTCAAGTCAAACGGAGCTGCCAAGGTCAAGATATCAAAAGCTTACTAAAAATAGAAAGCTAGGGCGAACCAGTTACAAAATTGACTGAGTGTTCAGACATGATCAAGTCATCAAAAATGGAAGCATCACCTGGCATATGCGCCCTAGGCCTCATGGAAGCCTGGAAACTTTCTAAGGAATTGAAATTTCCTGAGGACCCCTCATATGCGCCCTTGATGGAGGAGGCTAGAGAAAAGTTGCTAAGTCACAAGAAAATTTCCTAACCCCACCTCAAATGCGCCCTCAAGAAGGAAAGGTTTGGAAATTCTTTCTAAGTATTGAAAACTGGAAGTAGCCCCCTAAAATGCGCCCAAGCAAGGAATGAAGGCGTGGAAATTTACTAAGTCATGAAGATGGAAGTACATAGGGTGAAATGCGCCCAAGTCATGAAGGAGGCAAGAAAAAGTTTCTAAGGCATGAGAAATTCCTCCTCACTCCCCTAAATGCGCCCTCAAGAATGAAGGTGTTTAAAAAAATCTTCTAAGTGTTGGAAAGTTCCTCCTCCACCCTCTAAATGTGCCCAACTTGCAAGGTCGTGGAGATAAAACGCCTAAGGCATGGAAGTAGAAGTTGAACCCCTAGAATGCGCCCTTGGCATGAAACAAGTTGGAAATACGCCTAAGACAATGGAAATGGAAGTACAAGGGGTAAAATGCGCCCTCAAGAGGGATACATGACTTGAAGAAATTTCAAAGTATGAGAAAAAAGGGAGCTCCCCTCCCAAAATGCGCCCATCTAAGAAGGGGGCAAAGGAAATATTTCTAAGTCATAAAATGGAAGCTTGACCCTTCATATGCGCCCATGAGGAATGAGTTGATCAAAAAGTCTCTAAGGCATCAAAATGAAAGCTCAAGGGGCAAAATGCGCCCAAGGTGAGAAGGGGATTGTATGTTGGCTAAGAAATTGTCTAAGGCGAGAAAACAAAAGCACAAGGTAGCTTGGTGATGAGATGAAGAAAAACGCCTAAGGCATGAAGATGAAAGTTCTAGGGGCAAAATGTGCCCAAGATGAGAAGGCAAGCTAGAGGCACGAGAAATACTCTAAGGCATGGAAACATGAAGCTTGACATGTAAGATGCGCCCAAGGTGATAAAAGGTTGAAGAATATTTCCTACGGCAGTGGGACAGAGAAATTGGCTAAGGTTCAAATGAAAGGGATTCTAAGGCGTGGAAATTCTCCAAGTCTCTAAATGCGCCCATAATGAAAAGTTTCATCAGATCTAGGGGTCAAGCGGACCTTGGGAGTCGAAACATGGAAATTAGGTAAGTGAGGTTAATTTATGTTATAAGTGTTTTGATGTTCTTCTTCTGTTTTGCAGGATGAACACCAGGGCCAAGGCATGAGGACTTGAGGTGATGAAGCTGGACAACGTTATGACCTTGGAGGGAGAAAAGTTACACATTTCAAACTCCTCCATGATGTCTCATTTGCGCCCAAGCCATGAAGGAAGATGTTGGAAGAAACGGCTAAGTGTTGGGATTCCTCCACAAGGACCTAATATGCACCCAACTCAAGAAGGCACGCGACAAGGTAGAGATGAAGAAGTTAGGTGAAAAATTTCCCAAAGCAAGGGGAAATTTGTCTAAGGCATTAAGAACGTGATGCAAAAGAGGCTAAATGCACCCAAGGCAGTGGGCTGGAGAAATATGAAAGTTACAAGGAAGTAATGCGTCCAGGAATTAAAACAACAAGAGGGCTGAGTGTGAACAACTGAGCAGTCGAACTCTGGATCCTATCAATTTTTATTATCTGTGGAAACAATCTTAGAGACTCTTTTACCCTCCTCCTAGCACAATGGAATCGGCAGGCAGAACAGAGAAAGTCTTTTTGGACGAGAATCTTCTGATGATAGTGGGCATTAATTGCTCATGGTGGTTTCTGCAAAGTAATGGAGAATCTTTTGGTTTCATTTATTACCCCACTCCTCTTTGTGGCGGTTTTTAGGGAAGAGCCTTGATTAGGGCTTAAGTGGCTCAATCTGAGCCCTTCATTGTAATTCAATCTGAGTCGTCCGTTGGACTGGGCCAACTATAAAAGGGGCATCCCCCCTCATTTGTAAATAATTAGAATTAGATCAGAGTAGCGTTAAGTCGGAGAATAGAGAGAGCATATAGTGAATAGCTTAGAAGTTAGCATAGCTTAGATTGAGGAGGAAAGAAAGCTTTCCCTTTGAAGGCTTTGTAAAAGTTGTTGTGAACACTCTCATGATATAAAGAGTTTTCGTTGATTGGTGATCTCTTCTTTTGTTGTGAGTAGCTAGCAAGGCTTTTCATCTTTCCAATTCGCATAGATTAAAGTAAAGTAAATTTCATTTCATGCAAGTAGTTGGTAGTTGTGGAATACGTTGTTTGGTTTAAGCAAGTTTCATTTATCCATACCACTAGCGGGCTCACTGACGGTGAGTTCGCCTTGCGTGGTCAACTGGAGTATTTTCGCACTTAACTTCAATTATGATTCATGTGTTAGTATGCATCGTTGTGATGGTATTCGCATGTCGGGTCGTAGTTTGAACATCTTTCATCACCCTTTGAAGATTGCACCGACTCTGTAGAGGCTGTCCGAAGGGAGGCAAAGCAGAACCTGGTTCGAAGCTTGCAGAAATTGATCTTCGTATCCCACATTTAGGAGTAGACAGTAGAATCCCTATCCCTGTCCTTTTACTTTCAGTATTCTCTCGATTAGTTTAGGAACCTGAGCATCATCGACAAATCATTCGTGTCTTGCGAATTCTTCTCTTTAGATCAAACAATTGTGCAAGTCCCCTTGGAATAACCAGCAAAATCACATCAAGCCAATTGAGACTATCCCCTTGCATAAGGAACCTTGGAGTTAAATGTATGATCTTTCTAGCAATCTTAGCATACAGAATACTTTGTTCAAGAGAGGATAGAGTATCTGTTGGGAAACTTTATTATGTGTTGGTGTGGTCATAAAACACCCGTCAACAGAATTGGCGCTAGAAGGAGGGCTAAACGAGGAAAGAACAAATTGCTCTGATCGTCATTTGTTTTATGCTTGCCTCTCCTCCTAACGCAACAGAATTGGTGCTAGAAGGAGGGCAAACGTGAAAAAACTCTTTGAAGGAGGGCTTAACGGAGAAAATCTTTTTGCAAAGAGGGTTTGAACTGAGCGTTGTTGTATGCTCGCCTCCTCCTGACGCGTCAACAAAATTGGCGCTAGAAGGAGGGCGAGCTTTAGAAGAGGAGAAATTCAACTCGATAGAACCAGTATAAAGTCCGAAATTCCAAATCAAAGATATGTTAGATCTCTCTTATGTCAAAAAATCCAAAAAAAGTGAAAAGTTAGAAAAATCAAAAAATCAGAGATTCCTCAATGGATGGGCATCGGTCACAAATTTCTTATGACCATGGAGGTCTTCAAGTTGGTCTTCCCATGCTACATCGAGTTTTGAATGCGCAATTGTCTCTAGGAAGTTTATCTGACTTTGCAGCAAGAGATAGATGCAGAATTCACGGTACCACTTGGCACAATGAAATGCATTGTATGACATTCTTGTCAAGGGTACATCTAGCTTTGCAACGAGAAATTTTCTTTTGAGATATTTTCAAACCAATAGTGCCAGAAGGTCCAAGTCTCAGTGAATTCTTCGAGAGATACAAAGAAAGAAGCAAGAAGCAGTTGAGCATTGAAAAGTTGCCTATGGAATGCATCATGTTGACTGGTTGGTGTAGAATTCACAATGAAAGGCATTCAGAATCCACTTGTCAATTATGCAAGGAGGCCATTAGCCAAGTGCAACATCAGTTAGGATTGTTGGAACAACCGGATATATGCAGTGCAGAGGATTGCAAAGAAGCGCACATTCAGCCAGCATACCCTGCACCAAAGGAGGAATGTTTAGAAGACAAAATGGGGAAGATACATCTCACAGTTGCGATGGATGAAACTAATCCAAAGAAGCATGGCACCACATCATGTGACAATCAAGGGAGTGAGTTTCAAAAAGATAGCACGATTGAGCAAAAAGAAATTGCAGTTGAAAATGAAGTTACAAACATTGTGCCGAAGGAAGAAGGTGCTGAAATAAAGGAAACAATGGAAGACATTCAGGAGAATGAAGAAATTGTGGGCAATGATCAAGGTTCGGAAAACTGTCATGAAGACCTATAGCTTGATGCTTCGCCAATCCAAGAAAAGGAGGAAATCCTTGCTTGTTGTGGTTAGGGGACACCAGGAAACCAATCAGCATCTAGCACAGTTGGTTGAGGGGCTCAATTGATTGGGAGTCAACAATGGAGGTAACTGAGGCAATAATGGGCAAGGAAATGACATGGCTCAGCATGGAGCAGCCAATCAACAGAATAGGGCAGCCATGGTTAGGCCTCTTATGCCTATATTTCCACCAAGAGTACAGGCACAACCCAATCAAGAGCTTACCTTAGTTGAGTTGCAAGATCAATTTAGATAGGATTGGATCGATGCAAGGCCTGGCTTCCAACATGACATATCACTTCAGGATTATATAGATCTTAGGATGAGGCATACACCCAACAGGGGCAATAGAGAACATCATAATGACTTACGAAGGAAAGTTGGAGAACTTAGCCTTCCTTATTTTGATGGGTCCGGTGAGATTTCAAAGAGAGCATGGGTTCAAAGGGTGGACACATACTTCAATCGAAAACCCATGCCAGAAGAAGAATCCACAAAATATGCTACTAAGCACCTTGATGGAGTTGCACATAAGTGATGGCATTATGGGATGATCATAATGAGGCATGCTCAAATTACATCTGATACTAAGTTTACTGAGAGACTCATAGAGAGGTTTGATAAGAAGGATCGAAAATTTCATTCTAAGGAGATGGCAAAGTCGAAACCTTACTTGTTTAATGAAGAGCAAGTGGTTGAAGAGAAGTTCATAGCAAAAAAAATCAGATGAAGTGATCGCTTTGAAACTTGATGAATGTGAGATGGAGCCTCAAGATGACTCTTTGGAAATGCATGCAACTTCTGTCAATGAGGTTGTGCATGAAGGAATTGACGAAATGGCAGCCTTGTATACACCCTTAGAGCTATCCAATGAAGTTGAGACACCTTTAGATGATGGGCAAGTTGAAAACAAAAGGGATGGTGTCTTCAAATCAGCTAATAATGATGACACTTTACCTCATGTTGGTAATGGTGGCTTTGGGTTTGACTACCAAACCAAGCCTTTGGAGAGAGATGCTTATGATGATTTCAGTCCTAATGAGTTGGAAAGTGACTTATTCAAAAAGACAACTAGTCATGAGGAGCGCAGTGAACACTTATTCTCTAAACAAAGCAATCAGCCTTTCTACACATAGGATCCGGATGTGTTGGCACCTAAGTATGACAAGGATCCACAATGGGATGAATTTATTTTTTATAGTAATGATGTCCTTACTTTATCTCGAGAGCCATGCATAGAGGATGGCATCAATAGTGATGTTTTCAATCTAGAAAAGAAATCTGGTTTTACATTGCAAGTAGCTGATCTTGATCAAAGACCTTGTGGCCTGGTTGATTTGAATTCACAGTTCACTGTTGGGATTAATAAGGGAGAGACACAAGTGGTTTGGGACAGCCTTGGAGACTTTGATTACAGGTATGAGTCTAATTCTGATTTTTACATGCAACATAACAGCAGTTTGTTAGGCATGTTTGATCATGATTGGAAGGGAAAATTCTTGGTATCAGCTGAAACTAAAGTGTAAACTTTCTCTAAATTTGATGGTATTAAGAAACTAATGGAGAGTTACATTTTAAATGCAAGAGGAAATCAGTTTGAACAAGTTGTTTCCCTTGTTGATTTGCACATGATAAAAGGCACTATGGAGGGAATTAAATCAGTTCTTACACGCTATACATGATAGAGATGTTGCCACCAAGCTTAAAGATGAGACCTTGTCCATGACTAAGCAATTAAGGGAAAACGTTAGTGAGCTCACCATTGAGCTTAATTCCACAAAGCTTGCTTTGAAAAGTGTCCAAGAGGCACTTCTTGAAGCAAAATAACAGCTCTATAAGGCTCTACAGTTCAAGTATAAGGAGAGCAGAGAAAGGGCACAAGAAATCAAACAAGTAATGGAGGAGACCACCTGAGTCAGTCAGGTAACAACATAGCCAAGCTGCAGCAAACCATATGTTTCATAACAATGTAGAGCCACAAAGAAGAGGGTAGCAAGAGCTCCCATTCGGAACAATTGCCCCTTTAAAATACCTATCATTCCACCAAGCCAACTCAATCTCCGCCTCTAAAGGAGAGAGCTCCCCTCTAATGGAGAGAATGACATGAACACCCCTTTTCCGCCAAACCTGAAAACTCTAGAAGCCTGAAACTCCACCTCAATAGGAGTTGCTTCCACCTCAAAAGGAACAGCAACTGAAGAAACCAGAAAAGAGAGCTTCCTACGCAGTCCACAACACCCAACTCCACCTCAAAAGGAGAGGTATCCACCTCAATATAATCAGACTTCACCTCTATAGAAGAAACTAGCTGTAGGAACAAGGAGGAAACCAACACTCCAAAAAAAGTGAAGACACCATCCCTTGGCCAACCCTACATCAGGAATTTTAAGAGGAACAAGAAGAGAATCCCAATCAACTTAACACCCTTCAGCAACTTAAACATCTGGGTCTTCAAGAACAAGGAGAACAATAACCCAGCCATCAACCAAAAAGCCATAAACAGAGAGGCCATCGTAACATCCTTAAGCAACTTAAACATCTGGGAACATCAATAACAATATCCCAACCATCAACCAAAGGGCCAACTTAACATACTTAAGCAACTTAAACATTTGGATCTTCAACAACAGCATGAACAATAACCCAACCATCAGCCAAAAAGCCATAAACAAATAAGTACAAAACCACCATAAGTAGAAAACCTTCCGCAAGGGTTCTAGAATACAAACAGAATCCTCAACATGGAGGACCAGAAAATACCCAACAACAAAAAATAAGACAAAAAACTCTTATCTTGACTAACAAGACCATCAGCCTCTTCCACAAAAAAAAACATTAAAAACCACAAGAGGTCACGAGCATATTTCAAAAGCCACCACCAGCAAAAACCGTCCACCAACACCTAACAAAGACACAAGAAACAAGGGCGCTAGCATCATAGCATCTGCTAAAAACAGACAAGAACCAAACAGCAGCAACCCGTGCGACGTCAGCAACCCTGTTGCTTCCTTACCGACTCCAAAAAGCCAACCAACTAAAGATTTCAAACTCCTGCTCCCGTTCTGCCACTCCAAACAGCAGCCCTCAACTGCTTTCGCCAATAACAAACCGTCCTCCATCAACAACCTCACCACTTCCTTACCAACTCCAATAAGCTAGCCATCAAGAAGCACCAACCGCAACCCATCCATCTTGTCCTCAAAATCAACAGCTCCCTCACCCTCTACAACAGGGGAATTCAAACACCTAACCCCCACTCCTTTTCCCGCCGCTCGCCATCAAATCCTCTCCCTTTTACCTTACTTGTTATTAAATTCTATGCACTTGTTTGTATTCATGCATTGTTATGTTTCTAAATGAGAAAGAAGTTATTTCTTTGTTTCTCTTTCAATGCATTGTTTAGAAAGGCTTTATTATGTTGCAAAGCATGAAAATTAGACACACAAATACATCAGCAAACAAACCAAACAGCATACTGTATCTTCAAAAAAAAATCAGGGTTGGTCATTACAAAGAAAACTAGCTACAGCAGTGAAAAATTTACTCTAGGTGGTATTTTTTGGAGATATCTTATAGGTATTTCACAGTGCATTACAGTTGGCTTCAACAAAATTGCAAAAGTCTCTTTAGAGACAAATTTGCAAGCATTCCAGTTAGATCGTTTGTACCCCAAATTAAAAAATTTGCTACACTTAGGCATTTTGAAGAAATGAGTCAAAGTCTTGCCAAAATCTATCAAAAAGGTCAAAATTGGGGTTTTGCATGTCTTGCATGGGGGTCAAAAACTTGAAATTTTCAAAATCTGACAATCTGGGTAGGTTCAGAACGACAAAATCTACAAAACCCAAATTTCAGTTTTTCAACCTTAAATTTTAGGAAAATTTCTATTTTTAGCAATTTTCTAAAAATATAAACTTTTTTTGGGTTTTTCTAGGTTTCTTTTGAAATGGATACTGGCAAAATTTTCTAAAAACAGAAAGTTTGGCTTCTAGGGTTGAGACTGATTTTGATTGGCTCAAAATACTTCCTCATAAGGATGGTGCAGTCAGAATCATGAAAGGATCAGTTTTGCCCTAGTGGGTCTATTCTACTTTTCATAAGCTTTTTCTAGAGATCCAAGGTCATCAATGGAAGTCAATCAGCTGCCAGGTGCCAGAGTCAAACATGCAAACGTTGAACAGAAGCTACTAATGATGAGTGTGCACGAAGAACGAAGAACAAAGAGAGGAAGCTGGAAAAAATTGAAAACTGAGAAATTTTGGCTGTCTGGAGACTTCAGGTGCCCCTGTCAAGGATAGGCGCCCATACATTCATGCCTTCGAAATTTTTTCGTTTTCGGCAGCCAGGCAAAGTTAAGCACGTCAAACGAGGAAGAAACTTCAGAATCTCATAAAAAAATCTAAGTCTGCCAGCCATGGGAGCCCCAAAAGGAAAGAGGGGCCCAACTTTTCAGAGGATCAAATGATGGAATTAGGGTTGGAGCTCCCAGACAATGTTGGTCAGATTCTTCTCAGCTTCGCAGTGAGCCCAACAGCGCAATCATCCGATCACTCAGTCATCCGGAATTCGAGATCGAACGGAGAAGTTTCAATCAGAAGACAATGTAAATCATGAAAAGCTTGCAGAAATGGCTAAGTCTGGAGAAGTTGAGCGCCTCAGAAGGAGATAGGTGCCAAAGTTTTTGACATGTCAGATGGATGAATTTGTAGATGCAGCCTCCAACATGACTTCTTCCAACTTGATCGACCTTTCAAATGAAACCATCAGCACGCTCATCGAAGGTCGCAGGCATCAAATCTCAAAAGCTAAACAAAGGGAAAAACGTGAGTAAAATGACAGAAGTCAAAAGCAAGGATGAAAATCTCAGAATAAAATCTAACTCTGAGAAATATAGGTGCCTTCAGTCAAGAGGGGCACCCAAGCTTTTGAAGCTTCAAATCAACTTTTTCAAAGATGCAGTATCCAGGAGACCCTTCTTAGAATCCTTCAAGCTATCCAGTGAATCCGACAGCCAGACAATCTAATCAGTTTAGCCCCGAAAATCATGAATTCATCTGATGGTCAGAAGACAAGCAAGAACTTGAAGCTCATAAAAATGGCTAACGCTGGTAAAGATGGGCGCCCCTGGAGGAGATAGGCACACAGCATATTGAAGGGTCAGATGAAGTTTTCATCAGAAGTTGCCTCCAAACAAACATCATCAGTTTCGATCAAGCTCCACGATGAATTATTCAGCTCGTCCGTCAGATGAATCTGGAGGCAAAAAATCAGGATCAAATAGGGGTTGAAAATTGAGTAAAAGTGGAAAATGATTGAAAAATGGCTAAGTCTGAAAGAGTCGAGCGCCTCTAGCCAAGAAGGGCGCCCAAATTCTCATCCCTTAGTCAAATTTTTGAGAATTTCAAAATTTTGAATAAAGAGGAAACGTCTACATTCAATGCACAAACTCGGATTAGGGTTTTGAAGAGTTAGGGCAAAAGAAAGCTATTTTTTCTCAAGAAAAAACTTATTTAAGGCACCTTTGTGTTTCATTCTTCATATTTTCTCGCAGGTGGCATCCAAGGAGAAGTAGAGCAGCAACTTTAAACTTTTTTTTTCAAGATTCAAGAGCTCAAACTTGCTGGTTTTCCAAAGTTTTTTATGAATTTTCAGATCAGCACAAAAGGAGGCCCGCTTTTTCATGTTTTTTTCATCCAGAACATCAAATCTTTGAAGGAGGTCGAAGTTTTCAAATTCTATTGATCTAGGCCATCTCAGTTTATGATTCTAAATAATTTTTTTGCAGCAACTGTTTTTTTTTCGCATGTCAAAGAAAACTTCAAAATTTACAACTTCTAATCTTCTAGGTCCATCTTAAACATTCTTCTGGACAAAACCCATATCACAGCTTTTTCAGAAAAATTTCAAGTTGTTGTTTTTTCAGTCAAACTTCAAGGTTTTCAACATCTAATCAAATGGGTTCATCCAGAATGTGCCTCTGAACAATACCCAGATGCTAGCTTTTTTTCTGCTTTTTTGGAGGAAATTAGGATTTGCTTCTTTTTCAGTCTACACTCAAAATTTTCAAAAACGGACAATTTGGGTTTGCTTGTAACGAAATTCCGAACAAAACCCATATCTCATAATAATTTTCAAAAAATTCATCCGTTTGATGAAGAAAAACAGCAAGCTAAAAATAGAAAGTGTGCAAAAACTTGTCTGAATATAGGCGAGTTTACAGTCAATCTTCGAGTTTTGCTGAATGGAGTACGTTCAAGACCAAAACAGCATTGTATCATGACTTCATCGAAACAGCTGAGACTAACTTACACCACATCAAGCCAATATTCAATCTGCGTGCTTTGGAAGACGTAGGCAATGTCACCATCAGGCATCTTGGCCATTCAGGACTTCTTGCAGCAGCATCTATTCCCTTTTCAGTACAGAGCTTAGAATTCGTAATTGCTTGCATCAAACATTACAATCCTACAACGAGGGAGATTCAGTTAGTGGATGGTAGAATGATTTGCAGCCTTAAGCCAGATATGATCGAGAAATGCTTCTCAATTCCGCCTTGGCCTGGGAGTGTTACCATCTCTATGGAGGAATGTGAAAGAGTTTGGGAAATGCATAAAGAAAAATATAGCAAGAAGATTGCACAAAAATGGATGAAAGAGAAACATAAGACATTGCCAAAGAACATTGGGAGAGGAGAGTTCAAAGATGAAATTGCCATAATAATCACCTTGCTCAACCGGATTACTAGCCAAGCAGATGCAACGAAGTTTCAGCCCTGGATGTTTTATGTGATACCTCATATCATGAAGAAAACGGAGTTCTATGATTGGCCTACATTGATCAGTGACTGTATTCATCACCAGATAACTGAGTACTTCAATAGGCATGAATTCCACATGATCTCCTACCTAGTCTACTTAGTTTCCTTCCAAGGCAAATTCAAAGGGTTGAACACTGAGGGGTCCCTAAATGTACAGCATGTCTACAAATACTATACTCAGTTGGAGTTCATTGCATCATCACATCACTACAAAAGAGTGAATGAAGCTTTCTTGATGTATACGGTGCAAGACCTGGACAATGAGCTACACATATGCATTTCATCTATTGCCAGAGCAGCAATGTCAGAATGGGCGGATTGGTTTATTCAGTTTGCTACTTTCACCTACTTAAGAGTTTATGGTTGTTTTAGTGCTCCTCTCATGTTACCAAGGTATCCATCAGATGAAGTTGTGTGCATGGAATTTCTAAGGCAAGTATCAGATGTGCACACTCGCTTGCAAAACAAAAAGAAACCAGCCTTCATCTTTCCTTTTGAATTAGGAATCTACAGGTGCAGATCATCAGCAGATGCCAAGATAATGGGTAATGAGTTAGCTAAACTTGGTCACAAGCCTTTCAACAAGAGACGATCTTTATGATCCCCATGGTGTCTATGCAGCTAGACTTGGTCAGAACTATGCGCATGTGCCCGCACTCGAGGATTTTTGGGCCAACTGCAGAGATGAGTTCGAGGTTCGAAGGCGTAGCAATAGCAGACTCACCCTTCATCAGATGAAGGATTGTTTGTCTAAGGATATTGAGGGGTTATCAGATGATGACGGAGACGTGCTTCTCCCAGCTTACACTCAGAATCAGATAGAGCAACAACCTCTTCCACAGGTTAATTGGGCCGACAGAGAATGCATTTCAGTGGAAGAAAGGACTCGCCAAGTGGTTGAATACAGCAAGACTTTCTTGGTCCTCAAGAGGAAGGAATCCATTCTGGTAGCAAAGCCGCCAAGAATATAGTCATCACTTCCCTCTTCTTCCAAAGCTCAGCCGAAGATGAAAGGGAAAAGTCAAGTTCAAGAGATTGTAAAGGGTAGTAGATCAACAAAGAATGCAAAGAAGAGGTTGGACTTCTCGAGTATAGTTAGATAGGAGCAGCCAACAGTTGAAATAGAAGCCCCTCCACATGAGCCCATACCTCAAGAGGAAGCAGAAGATGTGCCCTTGACACATGAGCCTTTGCCATCTCCAAGGTCTTCACCAATTCACATTGATTTGGAAGACGAGGAGGTAGAAGAAGAGATTGCAGCTGAACCTCCCATGGATGTTAGTAGAGATACCACATGTTGGCTTGAGAGCTCCTTAAGAAGCACAAGACGAAGACCTTATCAATTGAACTTTGATGATGTCTATCAGGAAGCACAAAAGAAGAAGGCAAAGAAACAAATCCACTTTGAGAGAAATCCCGATGGTGAGATGGTCATGGAGACGGCTACAGCTCCTGAAGATAGAAACAGGGATGAAGTGGATGTTGATGATTTTGTAATGGTCAAAGCCAATCTTGGCAAGAGCACTAGGCATGCTAACATGAATTTGTTCAAAATGGTATCAGAAAACCTCCAAGAAAGAGTGCTAAAAGATGGAGAAGACAAGGTAGCCCTCAAGGCTAAAAACCGTCAACTTCGTTTGTACATCTCAAACCTCATTCATGGCACTTCACAAACAACACAGTTGTTGCTCTAGGTTTTAGAGACACCAACTGATCAACAGCAATTGAGACAGTTGGTAATTTGTGGGAAATAGACACAAGAATGGATTGAGGAAATCATCACTAGGGGCACAGAAATTCTAGCATAGATATTTCAGCTGAGATATAATGCCCATGATTTACGTCAAGTATCCAGGGATTCGAGCAATTGATAGCAAAGATGAAGCCTATGCACGAAATCATTATTGCATATTTAGACACGGCATATGGCTCAACCATTGCAAGAGAACACAAAAGACAAATTCTTGCGTGGAAAGAAAATCACTTCTTCAAATTGAAAACTTATGAGAGGATTTCCGAGGAGTTTGTTGTATACAAACAAAGGGTGGTCGATGCTCTCGAATTCATAAGGGAGTTTGTCACAAGCATTCCTTGTCGGTATTGTCAAGATGATGGTTCCTATGTTGGGCTTGATGAAGTCCAAACAAAGTTTCAAAGTGTTGTTCGTAGCAGCAATGGCAGTGACAGAAGAATGAGTCAGCTTTCGATGATGTCAGCAAAGTTCGAGAAAGCGGCTAAGGAGAATGAAGATTTCCTAAGATCTATTGCAAATGACGAAAAAATCTTAGAAAAGCAAAACTTTGCTATTGATAGTATTGATGCACCTGACCGAGATACGGTTTCCCGCTTTTTGGCGGATGTGCTTGAGATATAAAATCAGCTTTCATCTAGAAGCTTTATTTCCAGCTTTATTTCTAGCTTTCTTTCTATTATCGTCTTAATTCTTATCCATTCTTTTGAAAAGAGAAAGAAAACAATTGTAACAGTTTGCATTTTCTATTTTCTATGCTTTCTTAGTTGTAGATGTTTATCTTCTTTAATTTTAGAAATAAAGCTTGCATGTTGGCAAGTATTAGTTGTAAAAGCAAAGAGATTTTAGGGTTCCCTACTCCTTTGTTTAGTTATAAATAAGAGCAGTCTTTGCTCATTTTTCTTTAACCGTACTTGTGATAACAAATTGTTGAGCCTATGCCTTCAAGTTTGTTATTGATTAGTTTCAGTTCACTTTGTGTTAAGAGCAAGTTTGCATGCCTCTTTTAGCTGCAAATCCTTGTTTAGTGCATGTGTCTTGTGTCAAGTGTTAATCTGGTTTGATCACATGTTGCATGTATTTTGAGAAAATAAAGTCTAGTGCTTGCTTTGTTGCCCGATATAAAGTCTCAGATTTCCGTTCATTGTGTTATGCTTATATGATCTCCTTTTCAACTTGCATTGAAATTCAGTAGATGTATGTAGGAAAAAGTTGATCTAAGTATCTGTGTCAGAGAATCAATCTTGTTCATTTCTAACTCTCTTGCTTTGTGTTTACCTGAGAGGCTACAAACGTCATTAGCGTAAGTTAGTTGTAGTTGATAGTTGATAGTTTTATTAAAGAGAAAACCTCAGCTGCAACGTTAAGAGTTCTATAACCTTGTGCTCTCGCAGCTGAAATAAAAAGATAGGCAAATTAGCTTTAGTTTACTTTCTTTTAGCAAACGGCAAATTAGCTTTAGTTTACTTTCTTTTAGCAAACTCAGCAAAAGAGGGAACTTCCCCTCCGAATTTGAAGAGCAGTTTACTGCACATAGCTGTCCGTTTCCAAAACGCATTCCAGAGGCGATTTGAAACGCCAACAAACTGCAAACTCTTGGTGTTGGATGCCTTGCTTGGAGTTTTATTTGGAGTTTGCTAGTGTTTTGAAGTTTTGAATAATTTATTTATGCTGGTAGATTTGAAGATTGAAGTATATAATTGTGGATTAATGGCATGGAATGGCATGACCAGCTTGTGCCCTAGGCACTGGGGTTAATAAACTTCAATGTTTGCGAATTTGTGCCTTAGATGTGGAGTATTCTGAAAGCTTGGATCATGGTTTTCTTTGTCTAGTTGCTGCTGATTAAATTCTGAGACTTGTCCTTAAGCTGAGCATATTATTTTGGTATTTGTTGTACTGCTGCAAACTCAAAGTTCATTGCTGCTGTTCATATGTTGTTCATACATTTGAGATTGGGTTGTCTTGCTGGGCATGGCATTCTATAGTGGAAGAACCTACTGAAGGTGCATATTATGTTTATTTCTGAACAGAAAATCATGATTTTGTAATATGTTTGTAATCTCTGAGTTCTTTAATGGCAAAATATGGTGTTATTTGCAAATCAGATCAGGTCTTTGTATTCCTGTGATTATCGAAAGAATATTTACTTTGGTAATCCTTATGTTGAGTTGCATGTTTAATTCTGCAATTCCTTGAAAGCCTGAAACAAAACATTAAAACCATCAAGCAAACTGTTTGTTAAAATGACACGGTAAAGAATGCAAATCAGTAAGATTGCCAACTGTTTGACAAAATACCTTCATAGCTGAGCAGGTGAAAGAAGTGCAAAAAGTTGGGTAGCAAACAGGGCAGCATACTACAATTAACTGGAAGGAATAACCAACCAACTGGATGGGTCCATGATTCAAAGGCTGTACAGCCTGCATAAGGTATAAAGATGAAAGGACCAAGGATCTTCTCCTGCTTAATCAAAAACACTTTTCACAAATTACAGTTCCAAGTGCTATCACATCTGCTTTGTTTCACTCAATTAAGGGTTTAAAAAGAAGCACAATTTGTTTCACATGTTTTTGTTCTGAGAACAGATTCATACTAAATCTGATCAATTTTAAATTTATATAGATTAATATATATAGCTGTCCCCTCACTGTCCCCAAAAGTTTGGAATTTTTTTGTCATCCCTGGAAACCCATTCCCCCATCCTAGAAACTTGTAGAAACACTAGATAGAATAGAAGTTTAAAACTGAGTTTCATAAACAGTAATGACTTTCCAAAGAAGATTTGGTTACTGATTCAAGCCAAATCTAGAAAAGTATGGGCACTACCGTGGCTCAACAGTCATTAAATTTTTGCACAAAAACCCATTTTCACAAAATAATATAATATTCTTACAACTCTCTCTAAGAGTCTATTTATAGCATTCTCTGCACTTTTAACTCTTGTATTTTCCATGCACAATAATTACTCTTTTACAATAGCGCATTTAATTGACCAAAGAGGAAATGAACCACAAGACTGTGCCCCTCTGACCATCAAAAAACAATTAAAATTTTGTTTTAAGAGGGCCCATATACCAACCAGTACCATTGAACCCAAATACAAAAAGAGTCTAGTTACAGAAAAAGGCGAACTGAGCCCTCAACTTAAAAAATTAATATTGACATAGAATCAAAAAGATTCATAATAACCTGCCCTCCTCTAATTGCGTTGCCTTAAAGAAATTGTAGAGCTGGATGCTGAAAACAGTAGTCATAGCACCCAAAATGCAACTTTGGCTTCTCCTATATGGCTTAGATCAGTGCTCTATGCAAAAGCTTTATTTAAGGCATTGCAACCACATTGATCAAAAGTGGAATGCATCCACTAAAGAATTAATGCCACCAGTGTCATTCACTATAACATTGCTAGTCTCCAAAATCAGATTAGTGAAATTCACTACTGCCTTGAGCAAGTGTATTGCCAAAAAAGAGCAATACAAAAGCATTTTCACTTTAGCACTGTTGTACCCAAACCGAAATTTTTGCTTCATTAAGGCATTTTGCTTAAAATGGTCTAAACCTTGTAAAAGTGGGGTCAAAACTCAGTTTTTGGGAAAATAAAGTATGGGCTTTTAGTCAGTGTGATGCCAAGAAGATACTAGCAAAATTTGAAAATTTTGAAAATTAGGGTTTCTGAAATCTATTTTTAGCTCGAAACCCTAAAAAATAGGAACTTGTCAAAATTGGCTGAAATTAATTTTGATTGGCTTATTTCACAACACAATCATAGTGGTGAAGTCAATTTCAGTTAAAAGTCAGTTTAAGGCTAGTGGGTAGTTTTCACTTTTTCAGGAGAAAAGTTAGGATCTTCGGGGTCATCAATGGTAGTCGGCCAATACCAGGTATCAATATCTAAGCCTGAAACTCAAAGAGGAACGCTCTACGATAAAAGATGTTGGAAATAATGCTTTTTGATGGAGGGGATTTTCAGATTGGCAAAAAGTGCTAAAATATTCTAAGTCTGGGAACTTTTCACTATGTAACGTAGTAGACACTTGCGCAATCAACGTGCAAATCAACTTTATAGTGTCCGTACATGTGAAAATGATGAAGTATAGTCATCCACACACCTCAGCAGTCACAACGCTTCGACATGGTCAACCGCAGTGATGGATACAGCGTTTGCAAAGCATAAAATGGTGAAAATCAATGAATTCAAAACAAATCCGCTCCCCTGTAGCCCAAGGGCGCCCTTCCATTTGAAGGTCAAGATTTGAGTGTTTTGGATGAAGGATACATTCATTATGTTCAGTTTTCAGTCAGCTTTCTGGTTAGCCATGAAGCAGGATCATCCGAGTTGCAGAACTCCGGCAAACTAAGACAGAAGCAGAGGTTGCGAAGAGTGTTTTCTCACAAGGAGGTAGTCTAGAAATGCAGATCCGCTCCCTGCTAGCCCAAGGGCGATTTTCTTTTTGAAGGCCCAGATCTAGATACATGTGTGTTTTGATGGTTTCAGTCTTTGCAGAATTAGTTTAGCTTTTCAACGAGCTATCAAGCAAAAGCGTATCCAGTACAGAAATCCGGTTATCAGCGTTAGAAGTGGAAATTGCAGGCAAGATACATGTCAGAAGAAGTTTGTCAGAATGCAAATCCGCTCCCCTGTAGCCCAGGGGAGATCCTGAATAAGACCTATTTGATGAATGAATTTGTAATTGAGGTCTTCTTGAGATCTCTTCCAGCTCAGTTCAGTTTTGCAGTCTATCCGTTCACAAGACAATCCGATGTTCTAAGTAACTGTGACAGAGGTCCTACCGAGCACGTAAAATAGAGGATGGTGAAGCATAGCTACACAAAGCTGCACAGCTGTAGGCTAGGGGCGATTCTCCTTTAGGCCTGCCAGACGGGGTTATTTGTAATTACAGTCTTCACAAGACTTGTGTGCAATTACTCAAGCTATCCAACGAGCCTAGCCAATAGCCTCCGGGATTTGGCGAATGCTCATACGTACGAGGTCAAGATGATAATGCTGTGAAGAAGAGCTGATTGAAGACAGTTCAAAAAATGACTAAGTGTAAGAATATAATTTTCTTTGAAAAAGGCGATTTTCTTTTAGAGGCCTTAAAAGCAATTTTCTGGCTTCGTCGTCTCCAAGAACATCTCTTGCAAGTTGACCAAACTGTACAGCAAGATAGGCAGCACGCATATCGAAACATTCCAGTTCCCGGTATCAAGGGTCAAAGTATGGTGTTCAGATGAAAATCACACTTTTGTCAAAATGGTGTTTGAGCTATCACAGAATAGGGGTGCTCATTCTTTTGGGGTTCTTAATACAATTTTCAAATCCCTCACATACAGTCATTGGATGCAGAATACTTCTAGTCATGCAATGAATCCATTATTCAGTCAATGGGGTTCATTATTCATCGTCAGCGGCAGTTTGAAGCATTAGAAGGCAAAAACAGAGAAATGGCCAAGTCTGGAATCAAAACATCAATTTAATCAGAGGCGCCTAATTTTCTAAGGTATCAGATGATGATTTTAGCAGTTGTTGCTCCCAGCAGACATTTCATCCTTGTCATGCAAGCTTCGCGGTGGATATCTCAGCACGGTCGTAGGATCATTCAATCATCCGGAAATCAGAGTTGAACAGGGTCAGTTGTAACTTTGCAGTCAGCTACAAAATAGGAGATTCTCAAAAATCTCATAACTCTTGCAAATGGAAGCCTAAAAGATCAAAATTTGACTTTTTAGAATCAAGGAAGTGTGTTGAGCACAACAAGATGCTATTTTTGGCAAAAATGAAAAAAAATATTTTGCATTCAGAGCATTGAAAAGTGACAAATTTCTTCAAAGATAGATATTGGATCCATTTTTAGTTTTTTGCATGTTTTAAAATTAAGATATTATTTTTAGTCTGTTGGCGTTTCAATTAGCACCTCTGGAGTGCTTATTGGAAACGGACAGCTATTGCAAGTGTGTTAGTACATGCTCTTCGGATTATAGAGAGGAAGATCTCTCTTTGCTGATTTTATACTGTAAAAAAGGGGTGTACTAAGATTTCCTATCTTTTTTACTCAGCGGCAGGACACAAGGGTGCATAAACCAATGCGCCGTAGCTAAGCTTTTTCTCTGGTTTCCGCAGATCTTAACTACGACTAACTAAGCTTCTAAACTATCCTACCTCCTCAAGAAAAACAGAGCATGAGGGCATAGGAGCGAAATGGTATGGTTGGATCACTTGAATCCTCCGTCTCAATGGAATATGGCCGAGGCTCTGAACCTTCGGATATATACCAAGATAGGGCTCGATACAAGCAAACACTCGTTACGGTAAACTGGATCTGAGACTTGCCAAGGAGGAGGAACCCCTATCCGAGGTATAGGCTTGGAAGCAGCTCACTGGAAACAACAAGGAACGATGGCCTTTCTAACAGGATTCCCGAGGAGGTGACGACACCTGTCCAAAGTCTAGGCTGCAAGAAAGATCATTAAACAACATCAAACGATAATGATTGATGACAAAATATCCAAGGAGGCGACGACACCTGTCCAAGGAGGAGATTGAAACAATGCACTATTTAAAAACAAGACTTTGAATAACTCAAATAATTAGATCAATCAAGCTTGCACCATCTGATTTATTCTTTAAGATTCTTCAAAGAATTACAAAGGTCGGGACAGCAAAGGCACGAAATCATGCACAATTGCGATCAACCAACGAACTCTCATCCAAGAGTGAACAGATATAAACAAGCGAACTCTGGCAACAGTGGCGCAGCAATTTTGCTAGCAAATAAAGGTTAAACAAATAAAGAACCTAAGGCTCTTATTTATAGGAACTCAAAGGAGTAGGCAACCCTAAAATCTCCTTGAGTTAACAAACAGTTCTTGCCAATCAGCAAGATATTATTCTATGTCTAAATGTAGGTGAGCAAACAGTTAACTGGAAATCTACTTCAGTTAACTGAAACTAAACAAAAGTCAAACTGGAAGTCTACCTCAGTTGACTGACACCTAACTAAAAGTGAACTTATGTTACAAATGTGTCTCCAAATAGACATCCACCTTTTGAGGAAATCTGAGATCCACAAATCGTGGGAGTCAAATAGACATCCTAGATTAGTGGGATCTGACATGCATGATCTGTGGAGATCTGGAGTCAACTTGGAAAGGGGCATCAAGTTGACTTCAGTCATCATTAATGCTATTTGGAGGGTAGGACGTCCTCCCTTGGTGCTTTACACCTCTTCACCACTGGTCAACAAAGTCTCTATCCAGTCATTGACCTCTTCGGCCTCCGGGCAATTAATGCTCTTCAAGATGACTATGTGGCGTCTAAGCATTTCTTCACCCGTCGTAAGCTGCTGATGATAGGTTATGCATTGGGCAGCTGCTTCATCTAACTGGACAGACATGGCTGCAATTTTGGCTAATTTGCAGCCATTGGGATCTTCAAGGAATGAAGATCGGATGACATCCTGGAATCGTGTCTGCACGGTTTCAAGTTCCACATATTCTCCTCCTTCCCGCTGATATTCTAACTCTGGGAAGGATATTACCAACGTTCTTGCGAAGTTGATAATATTGGCGACGAAGCGTCTATAGTCAATCAGCTCCACAGAGTTGGCATCATAGGCTCTCACCTTGTATGCCACCTGTTCTTTCCACTCAAAGAGATGGTGTTTATTTTCTGTGGTCGTAACTGATTCATATGCTTGTTGCAAATCAGCAACTGTCGCCTCCTCTCTCGGCCTCTCTTGAGCTGCCTTTATATCTGACTTCTGGATTTCTGATCGAAGTCCATGTGCTCTGTCTCTCAGCTGATATGCTTCTGTCAACACACACCGCCCTTTGACAACAAACTCATCCACTTGACGTCTCAAGTGTTTACCGTATGTAATCAACTGATGATGGTTTCTTTCAGCTGGGAGATCCAACAGTCCTTGAGGCAAAGCCGAGGAGTTTGGAGTGTCATGTATCAAACTAGAAATGTACAACTTTAGCTGACGGATTTCAGCCTTCAAGGCTGCTTTGTCTTGTCCATCTTTTGTCATCCTTTCTTTGACACTCGCCGAGGCAATTCCAAGAAGGTCTGCCTCCACCTGTCGAGTGGTCTTTCCAAGGTTCACCTTTGAAAGCGTGAAATCCTCAACCCTCACATTATGTATATCTTTGTCTTCAGGTGGGGCAGCAGTCTCTATGATGACCTCGTTCTCTGCATTCTTTTCTACATGTGTCTGCTTCTTCAACTTCTTTACCGGCATGTCTTGTGGGACATGATGGAATTCAGAGAAGTCAAGCTGATATGAAGGCCTCTCCCTCTTTCTCCCAAGCGAGCTTTCCAGCCAGATAGAATCTCGGCTAGCATCGCTGGGAGGAGGAACATAGGTCCCCTGAATGCTAGAAGAACGAGACTGTGCCGTGGCAATGTCTCGTGGTGGCGAGTCCAAATCAATAGGACTTTGTGACCTCTGTGATGGTGGTGAAGCTGGTGGCTCTGTTTCTATCACTGGCACCGCTTCTGCTACAACTTCTTCTACAATGGTTTCCGCTCTACAGCGATTATTTCAATCACTGGTTCTTGTGTAGTTGCAGCGGTCTCAACTGTCTCAGGCAAATTGGTGGCTGTCTCCACCTGTACCTCTTGCCGGCTTGTGCTGGCAATTCCTTTTCTCCCCCATGTGCTTCCTGACATCCGCATTCCTTCTGGAGGAAAGCTCATCTTCTTCTGTCTGGGTTTCCTCCTAGACGTGGAAGGTAGTGTAGACTGAACCGCTGGCGGCTCTGATCGGGGAAGTACTACCTTCCTTGTCCTTTTACTGTCCAGGTAGAGTTGACTGTGTCGAACTACTCTACCCGTTCTTTCCTCAATAGACGTACTCTCTTTCGCGTACCAGTCTACCTTGCCGAGTGGTTGTGAATCTACTAGACCCGTGAAGAAGGAAGAAAGAATAACTTCTCCTTCGTCTTCAGATAAGCCCTCGATGTCTTCTGACATGAATTCTGCAATCTGTGAGAGCTTGAATCTGCTATGGTTCCTTCTTCTCACTTCGAACTCATCTTCGCAGTTGACCCAAAAATCCTCCATGAAAGGTTCATGTGATGATCTTTGCTCAAGGTGAGCTGCGAAGATGCCTCTGGGGTCATAGGATGGCCTCCTGTCGATGAGGTACTTGAGATTAAATCTCACTATTTCTTGGCTTATCAACCTTGCATCAGCTGCTGTTCTGCATCTGTAGAGTCCCATCTGAAGAGGAAAGTTCACTGCAGCCTTTTTCTTTACGCGAAGGTAAGAGTGAACATCGGCCAATTGCCTCAGGAATTCCATGAACACTACCCTATCTGAGGGGTAACGTGGCATCATGGCGGGGTGGCCATTATAGCCATACACGCGTATGTAGGTGAAAGTGGGGAATTGTATGAACCAATCCGCCCAGTCCACCATTGCTGCCTTAGCTGCTGGTGAAATACGCACGTGCATCTCATGGTCTAGCTCGTGCACGGTGTGCATAGTAAAAAGGTCATTTATTCTTTTGAAATGTCTTTCCGCCAGAGTGAACTCCAAGCGAGGAAAGTATTCTTGTACCTTTTGCACACCCAGGGTTCCCACAGTGTTTAATGTTCTGAAATCGCCTTGGAAGGCTATCAGGTAGACCAGGTATGAACACATGTGGAAACGGTGCTCTTCTAGAAATCCGGTGAATTGTTGGTGGAGTGTGTCACTGATCAGGGAGGCCCAGTCGTAACGTTCTTTTCTGCTGATTATCTTGCCAATAATGTAGAACATCCACGGCTGGAAGGATTTTCCCTCCTCTTGTCCAGTGACTCTGCTGAGTAGGGTGATTAGCACTCCGTACTCGTCTTTGAATTCTCCTCTACCAACTACTCTGGGCAAACTGTTCCTCTTTGTTTTCAGCCAATGTTCAGCCATTATAAGCGAACACTTGTCTTTTGAAGCCTCGAATGCCTTTTCGCATTCTGTCACTGATATGACCTTCTTGGTAGGGCATGGTGGGATTGCAAAACAAGTCTCTATGTCTACTGGCTTCAAGCTGCAAATCACCCTCCCGTCAACTGACAGGATCTCTCTTGTAGTCGGGTTGTAATGCTTAATGCAAGCAATTACAAGCTCGATGCTTTGTAAGGTGATTGGAATAGATGCTGCTTGAAACAAACCGGATTCTTCGATGTTCTGCAATGTGATTTGATTCATGCCCTCCAAGTCTTCAGAACTGACCTCTGGATTTTTCTGCCATAAGTCTGTATCAGTCGTTTTCAGGTAATCATGGTATAAGACTGTTTTGGTCTTGTATTGTACCTGAGAGTACTGCATTCTGAAAACCTTGAATATTGACTGGGCACTTGACCCTGTTCTGACACTTTTCTGGAACTGCTAAAAATAGCCTCGCCGGGGGTAGTTTTTACGAAAAAATCTGAGACATGGGTTTTGTTAAGAATGATTTTCTAAACAGACCCAGATCGTCAGAAATTCGAAAAAACGAGTTTTTCTTTGACATGCAAGAGCCCTTCGGTGGCAGAGGCAGCAAGGGCACCAGAAAGTGATTTTTCTCGAAAAAATCTAACACATGGGTTTTGTTCGTGCTTCAGAGCCAAACAAACCCAGTTTGTCCGTTTTTCAATATTATGACTTTTTCCGGAAACCCTAAAAAATAGGGGCAGCAGGGCTACTTTTTCTGAAAAAATCTACCATGTGGGTTTTGTTGAAAAAGCTGTGCTGATCATACCCAGTTGGTCAGATCTGTGAAAATCTGTCGTTTCCTGTGACATGCAAAAGAAATATAGACAGAAGTAGAGGAAATAGACAGAAGATGGATTGGAAGTTATAAACTGCCACTTGTAATAATCTGTCTCTGGAAACAATCTTGGGAGAAGAATGCTTTTACTGCCAATTATCTTCAAAAATATTGAAGATCCGTTCAAAACCCCTGCCAGATCTTGAAAACTTGTTCTTGGGAGCTACTTGATGTTTTATCCTTCAACCTGCAAA
This sequence comes from Sequoiadendron giganteum, assembly GCA_007115665.2. NCBI lineage: Eukaryota > Viridiplantae > Streptophyta > Pinopsida > Cupressales > Cupressaceae > Sequoiadendron > Sequoiadendron giganteum. The sequence continues at coordinate 261,553,409 of CM021105.1, forward strand.
AAAGAATAATGAGGAAAAGGGACGCCTAGCATGAATATAAAGCAATTAGGGTTAAGATCCACAAAGTATGGAAGATAACTCATCATTCAGTCCTGATTTGGAGTTCTAAAAGATGATTTCCACTGATTGTGGAGTGTTTTTCTCTTTTTTGGCTCCAAATTTGCTAACTCAAGTCAACATTTCTGTTTGACTTTCCTTTAGGCGTCCAACCTTGAATTTGATCTTTTTTTTGCCTATTTTGCAAGCTGAAGTGCTCCTGTTTGATCTTCGATTCAGGTTGCTCAGTTGATCTCGAGCAGTATCTGACAGTTCTGTTGTTGAGGCAGGATCAATGTGATTAGATATGCCTGGGAGAGGTTAGCTCAGAAAACTGAGTTTAGGCCTCCAGAAAGAAGGGCGCCTTTTCTTGAAAGGGGCGCTTTTGACAATGCCTTAGTCAATTTTCACTGACTCGTTCTTCGTTTTGACCTTTTCAGACCCTCTTTGCTTTGATCTGACGTTCCCGATGTTTGATGAATCAGATGATTCTGCTTGATGATGTGTCGGGTAGCTGGTTCAGTCTTGTTCACGATGCCTGACTTTGCAGTGGCAGCTGGCAAGTTTTGGGCCTCCAAACTAAAGGGCGCCCCTGGCCAGCAGGGGCGCTTTTAGCTTTTGCCTAGTTTTATCTTGGTTGTGGACTGCCAGCCTTTGACCTTCTTCATCAGTCGATTGATTTGTCGGAAGTTCTTGCTGATAGTCTCGCTGACGAGATAGGTCATAGCTGAGAAGGTCGTCTTGGGAGGTAGTGAAGATTCCGGCTGAATCTGGACACCTTTAGGAAAGGGCGCCTTTCCTTGAGAGGGGCGCTTTTAGCCATGCCTTAGCCATTTTCTGGCTTATCTTTCCAGTTTTTCAAATTTGGCTTTTTCTGCTTGATCTCGTCTCGTGATCGTCTGGTGTGTCTTGTGGACTTGCTGTTAGATTGATCACGTAGCCGGGAGGAAGCTGGAAAGATATCATGTATAAAGCTACAGCTCTTGGATTCATCTGATGTCTGCAACTGAGGGGCGCCCCTGGCCAGCAGGGGCGCTTTTACCTTGAAGTTTTCAGATTTGGCACTTCTGTCGTCAATGGATCCTCCATACTTCGCTGACGGTTGGTCAATGATTGTTGAATCAGATAATCTTGCTGATTGTTTCGTTGTCGAGCTAGTATGAAAGTGAAGAGGACGACTGTTTTGACACTGCCAGATGTTTTGATCTGCCCTCTAAGGTTCAAGGGCGCCTTTCTTCAAGAGGGGCGCTTTTAACCACTGTAGACTATGTTTTGCCTTGGTAGACAAAACGTGCACCTTCCAGACTTAGCCAAATTTTGGCCTTTTCCGTTTTGAGAATCTCCTTCGTTGAACTTCATCATTTTTATCTTTTTTCGCCATGGTTTCTTCGTTGAAGCTTTTGAGGTTTAGCTTTCAGCACCTGGTACTGGCCAATCTGCCATTAATGGCTGCGGAGCTCCTAACTTTGTTCCTGAAAAATAGAAATAGACCCACCAGAGTAAAACATATTTTTTGATAATTCTGACTTGATCAGTGTGATCGTGAAGGCAATTAAGCCTATCAGAATTATTTTCAATCATTTCCGGGAAGGTCCTATTTTTTAGGGTTTCCATAAAAATAGGGGTGTAAAACCCTAATTTTCGTTTTTTCAAAATTTTAACCATAGGTTCCTTGACAGAAACCCACAAGGATTTCATATTTGGTTTGACCTAAAACATACTTTAGATGGCATTTTTACGTTGTTTAGCTCAATTTAAGCAGAATGCCAAAAATTTCATTTTGGGTATAACATAGTCTAAAGACTCAGAGACAGAGGCAGTTCAACTAGAGAGAAGCCAATCGAATTCTTTTTTCTAAATTAGGGTTGCATTATGCATGCATGATGGTACGAATTGTTTATTTAAACAAGCATGGCGCCTTTCATCATTCACACAGCTTTGAAAGTTCAAATTTCTTCAAAGAGATTGGCGAATTTTCATCAAAGGATCAAGTTCGAAGGTGATAAAATATTCTTTTGCAGGTACAAGTTCAGATTCAGCATCAGATTCAAGGCAAAGTAGTGATTTTGAAAGAAGGAGACAAAAATAAAACAATCAAAATAATAAAAAGTCTTTTTCTCTTCTATATTTCTTCCATCTTCTCGTCTTAAATTCTCTTGCATGTTCGAAGTGTTGGCAGATTTTGGCAAAACAAAATATTTGGGTTGATTCAGAAGAGCTTTCTCAGCAAAACCCATGTGCCAGAATTTCTCGGGAAAATTTGTTCAAGAACATCTATTCTTGAAGCTTTAATTTTCTCAACCGAAATTCTTTTGCATGAATGAGTAAAGGGTAAATTTTTGCATTTCTAACGTTCTGGGTTGTCTTAGAATCATTTTCTGGACAAAACCCATATCTCAATTTTTTTTCGTAAAAATTCTCATCTGACAAGCTATTTTTAGCCTCAGCAGACTATTTTTGGCTTTCCAGAAAACTTGTAAGAATATAGCCGTGTGCACAGTCAACAGGCAAGTTTTTCAGAATGCAATTCACTCAGCTCGAATTCAAGACCAAATCGGTCCTAACCCACGACTTCATCGGAACAGTTGATACAGATCTACATAAGGTGTTCCCAAAGGTAGTTTTGGATCCACTCAAAATCAGGGATTCAGTTATCAAGAATATTCAGCAATCCGGGTTACTTGAGGCCGCTTCCATACCTATTTCGGTGCATTGCGTGGAGTTTGTAATATCTTGCATCAAGCATTACAATTCCGCTACACGAGAGATACGGTCAATAGATGGGCGTGTCATATGCAGTCTCAAACCCCTTGATATCGAGCGAAGTCTGGATATTCCTCAACATTCGGATGGGATGGTCATTTCCATGAGTCAGAGTGAGCAGGCATTCAATGCTGGACTAGATAAGTGTCAGAACAAGATGATAGAGAGGTGGCTGAAACAAAAGAAGAGCAAATTGCCAAACAACTTGTGTCGTGGCGAGTGTAAGGATGAATACAATATTTTGATTACACTGCTTAATCGTGTCTCAGGTCATGCAGATGCAAACAAATTTCACCCATGGATGTATTATATCATTGGTAGAATCATCTCTGGACAAGAGCATTATGCTTGGGCATCCTTCATCAGTGATGCTATTCACGAGCAAATCACCGGTTTCCTAGCTGCACATCAATTTCATATGTGTTCTTACCTGGTGTACTTGATTGCTTATCAGAATCAGTTTAACGGTTTGAATACGGTGGGCATACTCAGTGTACAGAAAGTCTATTGTTACTATGACCAGCTTGAGTTCACGAAAGCTGAAAGTCATTTTAAACGTGTACAAGAGGCTTTCTTGACTTATACAATGAGAAACTTGGACTGAGAGTTGCATATTCGCATCTCGACAGTTGCCAGAGCAGCAATGAAGAATTGGGAAAATTGGTACATTCAGTTCCCTACATACACCTATATCCGTGTCTATGGATACACAGGAAAACCAGCTTTCTTACCACGTTATCCTTCGGATAAAACAATATTCATGGAGTTCCAGAGGCAGCTGTATGAAGTTCACAAACGTTTGCGCATCAAGCGTAAACCAACTGTCGAGTTTCCTTTGCAATTCGGGATGTATTGGTGTAAGACGGCAGTTGATGCTAAGACCGCAGGTCAAGAGTTAGAAAATTGCAAACTCAAGTACCTGGTGGATACACACACATATGATCCTTTTGGTCATTACGCAGCTCGCCTAGGTAATCTCTCTTATCACAAACCTACGATGGAAGATTACTGGTTGAATTGTGAGGATGATTTCAAGGTTCGCAGATGTAGCTATAGCAGGTTCTCTCTTCCACAGGTTTTTGTTTTCTTGGCGGAAGATGTGGAAGGATTGACAGAGGATGAGGGAGATACACTTCCTCAATTTTACAGAGAGCGGGTTGATGGACAACCACTGCCGTTAGTGAACTGGTATGCCAAAGAGTTCACATCAGTAAAGGAGAGATCGAGCAGGGTCATCCAAAATAGTATGCTTTATTTAGAAAGCAGAAGGTTGAGAAAGGCATCCATGCCTAGAGTAGAGCCGCCACAAGAAGGACTTGTATTGCCTTCTTCTTCAAAACCTAAGCAGAAGAAGAGGAGTAATCCTCCTAAAAAGAATCCAACGCCTAGTAATTCGAAGGGAAAAGCATCTGTTGCGATTCCACATGTAGAGCCAGTCAGAGAAGTTATTCAGACTTCTCCACAGCTTGAGGTTCAGCCCCGTAAAGCGTCACCAACACCATTAGAGCAGCCTCCCGTTCCAATTCACATTGATTTGGACGTAGATTCACCTCCTCACAGCGATTCTTTTACACATTCACATTCATCAGATCCTCCTGCGACTAGTACAAATCATTCCAGTGGGATTAGTCGGGATTCATCTTGGCTTGAGAGTCAACTGGGAAGAAAAAGGAGACAACCATCTTACGTACTTGATCATTCAGATTTCGACCATGACCATCAAGATGTGCCTGAAAAGAGGATCAAGAAACAGATACATATTGGGAGAAGTGCAGATAAGGAATTCATTGTTGAGACTACTGCACCTCCAGAAGATAAGAGTCTAGACAAGATGGAAGCTCAAGACTTCGAAGTTATCACAATTCATTTCGGTAAGAGTACTCGTCAGACAGATATTGATCTCCTACAGGTTGCTACAGATAGCGCCAAGGATAGGATGATGCAAGATGGTGAAGATAAATCAGCTCTCAAGGCTGAAATACAGCAGCTTCGCCAGTACACTTCTAGCCTTGTGCACAGGACAGGGGATGCTGTCACCACTCTTCCACATATGTTAGAACCACCAGCAGAGCAGGGTCAGATTGATCTCTCGGTTGCATATGGTAAGCGATTGGAGGAATGGGAAGAGGAGTTTGTTGCTAGAGGCCACCTTGTACTTACAGAATTGTATCAATTGTGGTATAATGCACGTGAGCTTCGTCTACGACTTCAAGATGAGGAACGTGATTTGGCCATTAGTAGACCCAGGGATGAGATTCTGATTGCCAACCTGGGAATGTCATTTGATTCAGTCACAGAGGCAGAAGATAAAAAAGAGGTCTACATTTGGAGAACATAGTTGATCTTCAAGGCAGAGATAGAAGGAAAGATAGCATCTAAGGTGGCTGAGAGCAGAGAGCATGTTACTAGTGCACTCCGCTATATAAGAGACTTTGTGTCTCAATTACCATGTGTATATCAGCGTGTGGGTGGTGACTATGTTGAGCTTGCTGACATCCAGTTAGAGCTCCAAGCACTTATTCACGGTATTTTCAGTGGTGAGACCGTTGGCTGTAAGATGAATCAGCTTACAGCCATGTCAACATTGTTTGATGAGGCAATCAGGAGAAAGGGTGAGTTCCAGTGTCAGATGACTAATGGAGAAGACATGCTGCACAGACATAGGATTCTTCGCCAAAGCTTCAGTTCCCCAGATGGAGATGCAGTCAACGACCTCGTAGATGGGTTAATTTCTCAAGATCAGGGCCAGTAGACTTCAGTTAAAGGCGTCCCACCTTTTTCCAAGATAGACATTAGACACAGGAGTTAAACTCGAGGCCTCTTTCTGAGTTAACTTATTGTTACACATTGCATGGAATGTCTTTCTTGGAAACATCTACATGCACTTGGAGTTTAGATTAGATCTTTCAGTCAACTGATGATAGCATTCCAGTTGACTTGCTTTCAATAAGGACGTGCATGTTGCACCTTGTCCATTTAGATTAGATGTTTCAGTTAACTGATGATAGTTTCCCAGTTAACTGTATAGTTTCATTCAATTAGGGTTTAGGAATAAGATCTTGCATGCATTGCAAGACTTTAGTTGACTCAAGGTGATTTTAGGGTTGCCTACACCTTGAAGTCTATAAATAAGAGCTTTAAGCTCATTTGTAATTTAACTTTTGTTTGATAGCATACATGCTGCGCCTACCTTGCCTGTAGTATTGCTATTATTGTATCTGTTCAAAGAGTAATTGTTGTTATAATAAATTGCTGCACCTACCTTGCCTTCATATTATTGTTGTGGTGTTTATTCGACCTTAGTAAAATGGGGTTGCTGGTTTGATCGTTATTGCATGCGTGTTGCGTCTATACAATCTACTATCCCAGTTGCTTACCTTTTGCTTTGTTTATTATAAGCCTATTTAGAACAGCAAATAGTTGTACCTACCTTGCCTTCATGTTGCGAAACTGTACTTAAAGCTTATCGTTTGATGTGTGTGATAGTAGACTCATTCAGCCAAGCAGATAGTTGCGCCTACCTTGCCTTCATGTTGTGAAGTTGTACCAAGTTTACCGTTTATTTGTTTGTTTTAATAAACTTCTTCCCGGATTAGCAAATAGTTGCGCCTCCCTTGCCTTCATGTTGTGAGCCCGCACCTGAAGTTTATCGTATAATACATTCCTGCTCCATTTCCTCATGCTCTGTTTCTTGAGGAAACTGGATAGATTTAAAGAAGTTAGCTTAGTTGTAGTTAGATGATCTGCGAAACCAGAAAATACTTAGCTGCAACGTTCTAGGTTTTCTTAACCTTGTGCCTCTACCAGTTGAGAACAAAAAGATAGGACATTAGTTTAGTTTTCTATTTCATGCATTCCAGCACAACGAGGGAGCTTCCCCTCCTAATTTGAAGAGCACTCATTGCGTAGTGTGCATAGCTGTACGTACAAACTCACACTCCAGAGGTGTTAGTTCTTACGCCAACAAGCACATAAGGCAATCTCTTCTGCGATTTTCAAATAACTTTCTGTCAAAAAACTTGCTTTCTTTTTTAGACAAAGCTTGGACACAGATTCACACCATAAGAAGTCCCGAAACTGTGGACATGGAACTCTGATTTCTAAGAAAAATATTAAAAAATTAAACACAGCAGCTGCACTTGTTCCTTTGTTGGAGTGAATTTAATTAGGACATCTCCAACAAAAGCCTTTGTAAGAAGATGATGACCACAAGGATAGAGCAAGCTTTCAGCTTAATCTTCATTTCCATCCTTGCATTCACAAATAACTTTACGATATTTTGGATCTTTAATAATAAGACCATGTGCAGGGCAATTTATATCCTTGATCATAGTCTTCTCAACAATTTCTGCAAATTACAGTAGCCACTTTCCTTCATTTTCTTGATAAAGATTGGCATATTCTAAAAAACAATAGGTCTTTACTCTTAAGAGAACTCTGTTATCTGTTAAACCCAAATATTGATCAATGAGGAATGATAGCCTCACCAGTTATTTGGAAAAAAAACTGCCATTTCAAGAACAACTCTCACAAGATCAAGAAAGTGAGCAGAAACACTTTTATGAGCCTACCTAAATTGCTGTTGCAACTCCTTTAAATCTTGCAATATATGAAGCTGAAACAGAAATCTGAAACTGAATAGTGATTCATAGACAGTGGTATCAGCTCTGATACAACTGTTGAGAGCCTAGCTTTAGCTGACTGCCCTGCTGCAAACTCTTGGTTTGAAAATATAAGGTCCCTGAACTTTTCTGCTACAAATCCTAGGTCCAGAACTTCACAATCTAATCTGGATACTAGAAATATTTTTGAATCTCCTATAGCATCTACCAAATGAGTATGATACCATGAAAATGAAAACTATAAACAGCAGAGAATCTCAACTCAAACTAATTTTGCTGAAATTGGGAAAAGCATATAACTTTAATATAAACAAAAACAACATAAAAAGTACAAATAGAAAACCGACTTTCCTAAGAGAGCTCTATTTCTGACTCATGTTGAATCCGGGATGGTATGGATGTTGCCTTGGACCAATACAATCTTCAGACTTATGCAGAACAATCAACTTTCATAAAAAATCCTACTCTGCTCTCTTAAGAGTATTTATAACACTTTTTGCACTTTAATTCTTTTACTTTTTGCATGTAATAATTAGTTTCCATATAAAAAGTACATATTATAAGCAAAAAAGCAAATGGAGCCACAAAACAGGGCCTCACTAACTAACAAAAGACAATTGAAAACACAGTTTCTAGTGGACACATAAAACTAATCCCATTGGACCCACAAACCAAAAATGCCTAGTTACACTAAAAAGATGGACTGAACCCACTACCTCAAAACTAACATTGACACAATTAAAAAAGATTCATAACAGGTGCAATGACTTATATGAAAAAGAATAGAACACAATAATATTCTATTAGATTGGACCAATGATTACAAAGATGTTCACCTCCTTATATGGAATCCAGAGTGAAGATAAAAACAATGCATGACAAATGCATGTTAATTATTCTAAAAATAGTGAACTAAAAATAAAAAATAAACTAATCTGAATTTAGTCACTAAAGTGACTTTATTACAAAAGTAAGCCTTATCTTCTAAAAATCATCTAATATTATTCTAATACCCCACCTTAAGGCACTGTACTAAAAATCAAAGAAAACTAACATAAAGCAAATCAAACTAAAAACACCCTAAACCATGAATTTGCCATTCTTCAGAAGCTTTCTTTGAAAACAGACTATACACCAAGTTGAACTCCATCGAGCTGCCTCGAACCCTCGTAAAGGTGTAGCTCCCTAGCTGAGTTCCCAAGTTCTCGGATTACCACCTCCCCAAACTCTTGAATCATTGATCTCCCAAACCATTGGACAACAATCCATGTTGAGCTACACTCATAGAGCTCCATCAAGCTGTCCCATAACCCTTGTAAGGGTATGTTTCCCAAGATCCCTAGACTCCCAAGCTAACTAGGTAACCATCCATACTGAGCTTCAACTATACTTCCTTCCTACCTGTCTTCAAAGTGTAGGCTTCTTAAAATACATGCAATTCATCATTCATCTTCGCATAGTAATTTTTCCAGGCTATCTTAGCAATGCATCTGGAGGATCTTCAACATGGCAACAAAGTCTGTCAGCATTAGCTTCAAGAAGTACCTTAGCACATTTTACTTCATGATATCCATAGGCAAAGTGCATGGTTGTCCAACCTTCTAAGTACAATCCATCTTTGTCTATATCAAGTAATAGAACATTCTTCAATCCCTCAACATGATGGACAAAAGGCTTATTGTTATATTTGTACCCATACTGTACACCAACTTCATCTTCATTGTGCTGGTCATTTAGAGCAACTCCAGTGAAAAAGCCACAGAATGCAATTATTAGAGTCATTGCTACTACTAACCTAATTGTAAAAGTAGGACTGTGAACTAGAATCCCAACACCCATAACCTAAAAAATGTTTGGGTCATACATCATCATTGCAGCTAGACCTCCAGACTCAATCTCCTCAAGAATAGGCTTCAAGGTTGGATCATCCCTAATGCATGTGTTCCTACAAAACCCAACTCGCCCACAACTTTATGCACATGAGGTCAATGTGAAGCACCTAACAGCTCACAAAAACCCTTGATAGAAAATCTTTCACAATAGCCCAACAATACAAATGGTGAACCCTTATACCCTAGCTGTGAGGGTAGAAAGCAATTCAAAAAACTAAAAAATCTAAGCTTGATTTTTAAATACTAACACTTAAAATGCATAAAATATGTGATTTGCAAACAAAACGGCATGGTTCTACAAAATAAATTCCATCACAATTTTCAAAAAGTAGCCTACAATTTTTGTTATTTCTGATGTCGTGATTTGCAAATTTTTACTCTCAAAAATCCCCTGACTTGCACATGCCCTAAAACTTGCCCTTTTTCACAAATTCGCAAGTTATTTTTTGCAAGTCGCACCAAGCCATGCTGATCAGAAAAACCCTAGTCATATTTTTTTTAAATAATTTTTTTGCAATTTTTAAATAAATAAAAAAACATCGTGATTTTCAAACACAAATAAAATCTGCGATCTTGTTGAATTGTTGCAATTTTTATTGGTTAAATTAATTTTTTTCCCTTGCCGCAATTTTTAATAAATTGAGGGTTGTGATTTTCATTCAAACAAGTCCACACACAGTTCAACAAAAAATGATGCACAATTTTTTTTCAAACAAGTCCGTGATTCTCAGAGGAAAAATCTAGGTGCAATTTTTCAAGAATACCAATTGCCATTTCCACAAGGAAAGAAACCCACGATTCACCAGAAAACCCTACATGTTTCCTCTTCACGTGAACCCTTGCTCTAATACCATGATATGAAAACAAATAGAACACAATATTATTCTATTAGATTGGATCAACGCTTTCAAAAACGTTCACCTCCCTGTATAGAGTTTGGAGTGAAGATAAAAACAATGCATGACAAATGCATGTTAATTATTCTAAAAATAGCGAACTTATAACAAATAAAAGCTAAACTTAGTTGCTTAAGTGACTTTATTACAAAAGTAAGCCTTGTACCACAATGATTTCCATTGCTGTTATTCTTGTTTTCTCTAACATTTACAGACCTTCGACTTTACCAGAAATATTTTTTAAACTGAAAATAATAAAAGAAGCATTACATAGACCGTTCAGAAATAAGCTACCAATGAACATCAATAATTTTGTGTTGCCTACCATACAATTTTTAAGCAAGCAAAAGATTACCCACATGCTGTCCTCTTCAAGCTCTTCTGTAACCTGGGTCAAAAAGTCTAGCGTAAACATGTGCAAGCATACCTGCAATGGCAAAGAAGAGCCAATTCAGCAAAACTTGCTAGATAATACCAATACAAGAACATAAGAGGCTGCTAATTTTGTTTCTTCTTTCTTAACTTATAACCAAGATTCTGCATACCCACTATAGTTGCCATCTAAGAATACACTATTAAGGAGGAAATTGGTATCAATTCACCTATCTTATTTACATGACAGCATAAACTTTACGTACCATAATAAATTGTCTTCTAACAGTTTATACTCGATTAATATTACTAATCAATGAGGAGCAGATAAACAGATATACCTTATGTGGAAAAAACACACGAACATATAAAATGCACACAATAAAGCCACAAGAAGTTAATATGCAGTATGAACAACACTTTATTCCATCATTCTCCAAGTTTCTGGGACAGCGAATTCTTTGCCCAAAATTTGGGACAACTAAAGGACTGCAGACATATTTTCAAGAAAAATATGAAAAACATATTTCATGGTTTTGAATTTAAAATTATACAATTAAACTGTTAAACTGTTTAAAAATTGTTATGCATTCTAAAGAGGTGAATGTCAAATAACAATAACATCACAATGTTGAGCATTGAACACTGAACCATAGTTTTAAAACTCTGCACATACTCATTGTTATGGTTTTGAATTTAAAATTATACAATTAAACTGTTAAAACTGTTTAAAAATTGTTATGCATTCTAAAGAGGTGAATGTCAAATAACAATAACATCACAATGTTGAGCATTGAACACTGAACCATAGTTTTAAAACTTTGCACATACTCATGAGTCAGATCTACATGACATGTTACTGGCCAAGTATGTTGCTGAGCTTCTGGCAAGTACCAGTTAGCAGAAAATAAAAATAATAATTCTTTTTTGACAATTTTTTCCCCTCTTGTTTTCTGAAAGATTTGCAACAGTTTTCATAATTGTGTGTTCTATATGGTCCTTCTTATACTTTTTTTAACAGTATCTCGCATATTTTATATATATTAATTTGCCAAATGCTTGCCAAGTTCTTTGCAAGTCTCAAGTCCAAGTCAAATTTTGGGCTGCCATGTCTTTTACAAATCCAAGTTTTAAAACTATGCAGTGAACAATGAATATTCAACATTGACCATGCAAATTCAAATTGTAAATTGAATTAAAATACTGTAGAGCAAATGGTAGATTGTAAATATGAATATCTGATAGTTATAATATCAATGAGCGTGATAATATGCACCCATCTTCCCATTTTTCAATTTTACAAACATGATTTTTCTGATGATTTTAAAATTTCAACAAATGTTGATGTCTGTCCTCAGAAGATTAGGGGTGACTCTCAATTTCATGGGAAAGTCAGCATGTCCAAAGGACGTTGGAAGTTTGAGGATTTGCCCCAAACCTTGCATTATTTCCTGAAGCATGATTACCTCAATGTTACTCATCTCTCGCATCACCTGAACTCATGCACATTGCACCTTTCATTGATCAAACAGGGGAATGTAATTTGATTGAATGCCAAGTAGGAAGCAGTTTTGGGTTTCCAAGTTTCCAACCCATGTAGGTGCACAGCCTCTTCTACAGCTGAGTATTTTGGACTTGCTCAATCAGTTTGTCTGGGTTCCCTTCTTCTATAGCCATTTTTTTTATCTTTGTTGCACTCCTTTCTCTCCTGTTTGTCATATTCTTCTTGCAAGGTCTTGTTGGAAACTCCAAACCTCTTGAGACAAATAACTTAAGGCAGCTTGCTATGAAAGCTGATAACTATGTTTGTTGGCTCTAAGTAAAAGCAGCAGAGAAACAGAGCAAGTGTCAAGTACCTTTTGACTCTGTTAGCATTTAAATTTACACCTTTCTTCAATTAGAAAGAGAAGCTCCCTATAACAAAAACTAACCTACTCTAAACATTATGTACTTGATATTTACAATTTTTATAGTGTTTTTTGGATGGCTTATACTCATGCTGAACAAAACTAAAGTTGTCTTTTTGGATTCACCTATGTAATGTCCACATTTTTAGCCATACGCTCTTCAGTATCTAATAGCCTATTCCCGGAAGCGTGTAGGCTCGTCAGAGGTGAAATTAGGGTTTCCTATTTTTTAGGGGTTCTGAAGAAGGGTTGCATGAATGAGGATTGCGGATTCCTTCTGGGTTTTCAGACAGCTTCGTAGTGATATAACATGCAAAGTCATCAGGCAACTTTTCTGAATTTACTATTTTTAGTAAGTTATATTTCTGGCAGTGCCATCTTAAGCAGTAGCATCAATAGTCAGCTAAATTTCCATTTCGGGTAGAGCAGTTTGGAGCATATTTGGCCTTCAGCATTTTGAGGCTTATTTTAGGTAAAATGATTTATTCTAAGTCATTAATGTTATAATTTCTTATTGGCCCCCTTGGCCTAGTCCTAGTATTAATGACTTAAAGTTGTTTTAAAAGGTGGCCTTTGAGGGTGGACGCCTCATTGGGAGATTATTTAAATATTTCTAAAGTAAATATTTCTCCTCAAGTTTTGGATGCCTAGAAAGGTGAATATAATGTTTTAAAAAATTAAAATATTTCAAAAGTGAAATAGGCATCCCTTTTGGAGGGAAAAAAGATGGAAGCTGAAGAGCCAACAGTCACCTTCAATTCTATAAAAGAAAGTCTTTGCTCTCTCATTTCTCATCTTTGGAAAATATTGTAAAGTTATGCTGCTGAATTGATTTCAGAACCCGACTAAGGGGGAGCTTAGTATTTTTACACCATTCTTCGGGCTTGAAACTATGGTTCCCTACATGGTTAATTAGGAGTGTGCTTCATTCAGAAGTGCATATTGAGCTTCAACGTTGGTGAATTTGGTGATAATTTCCAGATTTGAGCTTGCTGGTTTTGTATTGTTGAAGATGCTTTTTAATTGCAGCTCATAGAGAGAATTTAATTTCATTATGGATGTTTGTTCATTCAATGTCTATGCTATTGGCGCCCCTAATTGTGCAATTGCAGATTTTATTATTGAAGGGTTGAATTTTAAAGCAAGGTAGATTTTCTTCTAGGGCTGTACCTTGTCCTTGCTGCCTTGGGATTCGAGCTGGGCCTTTTTGGTGATGTTTGTGCTTGGTAAATGGTTGTTACTTGGTCGCCTAGCATTGGAATTGTTGTGATTTCAGTTTCATTGGATTTGGTGGAGTATGGTAAGAGATTTGAGCATTTTGGTATTGTTATTGCTTACTGGTCTGTATTTTGTTTCATTGGAATTTCATATCAGACTGTGTTTTTTCTAAGTTATGCTCAATTTCTAAAGTGTTTATGCCTCTAGTTCATGTGCATTCAATTTGAGGGAGAAAGAAGCATTTTGGAAGAAGTTTTGAACAATTTAGTGAAGGTTTAAGTTGCTGGTCTGATTATCTCAGTTTGCTGGTCTTTATATCAGACCTGGTTATTCTCTTTTCATGCTATATTTCTTGGGTCTTTCAACTCACATTTGTGATCAGAAGTATAGCATAATCTTTGCAGAAGTTTGGAGCAGATTTCTATTGCTTATTCATTGTAATAAACACTCTGTTACTTGCAGATAACTTGCATTGTAAGGCTGAAACAGTAGTACTATTCAGTCATTTATATATTACTGCATTTACTTTGTGTTTAAGCAAACATTGTAACCCTTGGATGGTTTACCGCCAGTGTGGAGAATAAACATTTGTATCTCTCTTTCTCACCCACTGTCAAGTGGAGAATTCCCACTGTTGTTTGGATGCCCGCCGCAACGGATAAACTAGTTTTGAATTGTAATGTTTTTTCCCCCCACTGATTAAGTGGTAGCATGGAAATCTCTCATGGCTGGTTCACCGCCTATTTACATTCCAATTTGTTTAATTACTCCGCCATATGCTATCACCTCGCCTTCTAAGGATCTTGGTGAACATTCTTGGTGTTGAGTTCTATATTGCTTCTTTCAATTGTAACTTCATTTCAGTACTCATTTAGTTTCTCCGCCATATGACAACACCTCTCCTTCCTTGGGATTGAGTGTGCATTTTTGGCGTTGAGGTTTTTTCAATTGTAATCAATTTCAAGATTTGAGTTATTTAGATCCTAGGGATCCTCTGACCATATGCTCGCCGCTCCTCCCTCATCGGGTCTTAGGGCGCATTCTTGGTTAGAGTTACTATTCCGCATCATTAGAGTTACTTACACTACACAATTCACAACTACGAGTGCACCTTGCAACATCAACATGCAAATATGGCCAACATACATCTCATTGGAGATAATGCACTATTTCTGTCACTCCAAAATGATCAGAAACACATGTGCCTCTCTCATAAGCAAAATTCCATGTTCCTTTAACACACATAGTATATCCGCTTTGTAGAGTAGCCCTTCTTGTAGGTGGCAATCTTGAGGAGGCTCAAACCCCATACTTCTCCTACTTCGTAAGGTCTGATATACCTCATTGAGATCTGAGTCATCCTCATAATCTTTTATATACCCTTATCTTACAAAAGGCTCCAACAATGATAAACTGCATACCATGGATAGAAGAGGGCGCCTAGAGAGCTTATCTGGCAGTCATGGGTCTGGGTATGTGGTTGTGCATCATTGTTTCTATAGCAGCATCATAATTTCATTGCAGGTCTGTTATACTTAAAGTTTAGACTTTAAACTTTAAAATACAATCAAATTGATTTGTTATAAAAAAAATTCCTATGCCTCAGGTTCCTATTATGATGCAGCTAGACCATCCAGTTCCACGACACCCACACAGCAGCAGCAGACTTTTCTGGGCTTTAGTCATTGAAGAAATTTATGAATTTATAATTTTTATTGATATTGAAACTTGAAGTTCATATGTACTGAAAATTTGAACTCATTTTTCAGTCTACAATGTGTATTGAACTCTAGTTTTTATCTATACATCAATTAAAATCAGTAATATGTTCCATAAATTCAGTAATTTTCATTTTCTTTAAATATTTTAAAAAATTTATGTGCTTTTTAATGTTCAATAAATCTGCCAAGTTATTCCCAAGTTTTTGCCGCATCCCAAGTCCTAATTTTTTTGGGTCTGCTGAGTAATTGCCAAGTCAGGGTTTTTCAACTATGATTGTAATAAGTTAATAATTGTAATATGTTGTAAATATTGGGCCTTCATGTAACGAAATGTCACACATGCAGGGAATCTCAAGATTCCTCAGTTGGCACTCTTCATCACTTGTAATTAGTCTTATGATGGTTGTAAGAAGTCACTAAAAAGGGGAATTTCTAGTGGACTAGTCAAGGCATCTTTGACCTACTACTTTTAGTTGTCAATAAGAGGTGTGTAAGAGATATCATTGCACCCACATGAAGTGCCTTAGGGTTACACTGGACTGCCTTAGTCATAGGGGTCAATGGTCCTCATGAGAGGGTTAATATTCCAAGACGAGTTGCATTTGGAGGGTAGTGCATGGTTTGAGCCAATGGTTTTGAGAAGCCATTTGTGCTTTCCAAGGTCCCCTTGGCCTATAAATTGAAGGCTTGAGATGAAGATTGTATGGTCAATTTTATGCAAGGATTATGTTGCCACGTTGCCTCAAGAATTCAATGTTGAAGATCTCCTTTGAAGCACGAATACTTTGAGTGTAGTGTAACCTATTATTATTGTGTTTTTTCCCAAGGTATACTTGTGTCTCTTGCTATTACTCTGCTGAATCGTGTAGATCTGGTTCTATTTGCTTTGCTTCTCTCTTTGGATTGATTAGGATCAAATCTAGTTTCCTTTCACCTTTTTCCCTTGTGTGTTAGGGTACTGGATAATTATATCTTAATCTATAGGATCAAATCTTTGTAGAATCCTTAAGCAAGAATGTAATTATTGTGATATTCAGCAGCATCATTTCAACTATTTTCATCTTTCTACTTACCATCCCAACAAATCACTCTAGGGCTTGTTGTTGAGTTTCTTTCAAATTTCTCTTCTCAAGATTTGAAGATGTTTGCCCTGGAGGAAGAGTGGTGGACCTAGGTGGGTGTGGAGAGGGGAAGCTAATGGAGATGGAATAGGAGGAGAGCAGAAATAGGAATAATGGGTTGAGAGGAAGTAGGTCGATGTGTTTAAAGTAGAGGTGGAGGTAGATGGGAAGAAAGCAAAGGAACGGATGAAACCCCAAAGGAAGGAATAAGAGAAGATGTCTAATTCAAAGGAACTGAAAGAAACTTATCCTTTCTTGCTGAAATGGTAGCAATGGATTCCAATCTGCTCCCTCTATATGGTGATTTTGAAAGGTACATTTCTAGATCATCTAATGTAGGAATGGCAAGTCTCATCCATGGAGAGACTTTACCCTCTTATTTGCAAGGATCGTGATTCTTCCTTTGGGGCGTGCATCATCACATGCCTCTATAACAACTCTACTATGGAGAGAATGATGGAGCCATTTAATGTGCTTGTTTTGTTGCTTTGTATTAATGTGGTTGAATTTTAGGAGGTTTTAGAACCCTAGATGGATTCTCTTAATCACTTTTCTACTTCTATGCTCTAAGGAAATAATGAAAGGATCTGCCCAAAATACTATTTGACAATTGGGTTGCAGCTTACCTTTCCTTTTGGTAAGAAAATGACTTCACCTCTTCATCATCCTCTATAAGCTCCTCTGTGAATCTGTGAATCTAAGTAGTTCGTATGCTTTTATCCAAGTTACAGTAACGCAGCAATAATCCCTCTCTAACTTGAGATTTATTTGCACAATTTCCCAAAAATCTTATAATTGAAGCACATGATAATATTTCTTTCCCAACTTTTCTTCCATGAAACCCCTTTGGCTCAAATGATGTCTTGGCTTCAAACAATATAAAGTTATAGTAGCGATCTCTCTATCAATGCACTTGGAGGCCTCACTTGTTTTGCAAGAATAATAGCCTATGTTACCAGGTTCTTCTATTTTACCCCTGGTTTGGGTCTTGGTTCAAGTACTGGTTCGGTTCACTTGTGGGTTCGACCAGGATCCTTCATTTTTGGGTCTGATTCGCCCAGGCAAAACCCAAGAGAACCCGGGCAGAATCCAAGTGCACCAAGACAAAACCCACGTGCCTAGGCATCCAAAAAGTGTTTTTTTGAGCATTTTTTTAATGTTTTATGGACTTTGACTTTGACCTGTTGACGGGTGTTCTATGACCACACCAACACAGAATAAAGTATCCAACGGTAACTCTATTCTCTCTTGATCAAAGTATTCCGCACGCTAAGATTGTGTGAGAGATCACGCGTTCAACTCCAAGGTTCCTTATGTCGCGAATAGACTCAGTTGGTTGATGTGAATATGTCGGGTATTCCAAGGGAACTTACACAATTCGTTCAACTTTGCGAAGCAATTAAGACACGAATGATTTGACAATGATGCTCTGATTCCTGGGTTAACCGAGATAATACCGAATTTAAAAGGAATAGGGGTAGGGATCCTACAATCTATTTCTAAAGGGTGGAATGCGAGGATCGACTTAAACAATCTTCAAACCAGACTTTGCTTCATCTCCCTTCGGACAACTCCCACAAAATCGGTGCAATCTTCAAAGGATAAGAAAGGTGTTCAAATTATGACACAACATGTACATACCATCACAACGATGCATATGGACACATGTAACACAATCGAAGTTAAGTGCTAATACTAAAGTTGACCACGCAATGCGAACTTACCATCAGCAAGCCCGCTAGTGGTATGGGTGAAAGAAGACTTGCTCAAATCAAATGCCACATTCCACGACTAACAACTACTTGCATAAAATAGAGTCTACTTTACACTAATCTACTTGAATTGGAAAGACGAAAAAGTTTTGTCAACTGCTCACAACGAAAGAGAGAATCACCAATCAATGAAATTCTTTATATTATGAAAGTCCTCCACAACAACCTTTTACAAAAAGTTTCAAACGGAAAGCTTTTCTTTCCTTTTCAAACTAAGCTAACTTCTAACAATTCACTATATGCTCTCTATTCTCTAGCTCTGCCTTAACTTTTAATCTAATCTAATAGATTACAAATGAGGGGGGATGCCCTTTTATAGTTGGCCCAGTCCAACGAACGGCTTAGATTCAATTACGATGAATGGCTCAGATTGAGCCACATATGCCCTAATTAGGGTTTTTGCCCTAAAAACCACCACATACAGGAGTGGGTAATAAATGCATAGAAGATTCTCCACTCCTCTGCAGGAACCATAATGAGCAATTAATGCCCACTATCCTCCAAAAGATTCTCGTCCGAAAACGTGTTCCACTGTTCTTCTCCGCCAATTCCATTGCGCTAGGACGAGGGGCAAGCATGAAACAAATAACGACTAAAGCAATGTGATCTTTCCTCGTTCAGCCTTCCTGTTGTTTTAACTCTTCAACGCATTTCTTCCTTGTAACCTTCATATTTCTCTAGCCCACTGCCTTGGGCGCATTTAGCCTCTTTTGCATCACGTTCTTAATACCTTAGACAAATCTTCATTGCCGTTTCCCCTTTTCCAAAGTTGTAACGTTGTCCAACTTCATCACCTCAAGTCCTTACGCTCTGGCTCCAGTGTTCATCCTGCAAAACAGAAAGAAGAGCATCAGGATGCTTATAATGTAAATTCACTTCACTTACCTAGTTTCCATGTTCTGATTTCCAAGGTCTGCTTGACCTCTAGATCTGATAAAATTCAACACTTTCTAGAAAACTTTCATCATGGGCGCACTGTGTTCATTTCATGAGGTCTTCTTCAAGGGCACATTTCACACTATGAGAAGGTGCTTTCATACTTAGAATATTTTCAACCCTATAGGACGCATTTGAATTCTTGATGTTCAAGCTTCATTTCATCTTCAAATTCCTCCATGCCTTAGACAAATTTCACCTCTTCCTTGTGAGTGTATTTGACCCCTTGTTGTTTTATTTTCCCTTTCCTTAGACAATATTATCCACCTGTCTTATAAATTTCATCCACTGTAATCTAGGCGCTCACTTTGACATCACCAGCCGAGGCATTTCTTTGTAAAAACAATTCTTTTTATTTGCCTTCGAAAATTTATTTTCGCCTAGGAAATTCATCAAAGGCACCAAGCTAAAATCACTGCCGAAAAATCTTGAGCGAGGTGTGGAAAATTTTAAAATCATCTCCCAGTGGGATATGTCCAATACCCAGAAGAAATTTCCCTTCAGAACTCATTGTTTTCATGTGTATCCGGACGAAGGGGTAAGTTTAATTTTTATTATTTTTGAAAAATAATAAAATTGCTAAGGTTTATTCAACTTTTAATTCTGGATGTACTTCACACATGTAGCCTCACTTTTCATGCCTTCGTGTTTTCTTTGCTTCCCTGAAGAAATTCTCTTCCTGTTCATGGGCGCCTTTCACCTTGCCTTAAGAAAATTTTATCATTGCCTCTTCTAGGCGTATTTCTCACCTTTGCTCGAGAAAATGCCTTAGAAAATAATCAAGTTTTAATTCACCCATGATTGGCGTACTTCACCAATCATGCTTTCATTTTAATCCCCTTAGGCATTTCTACGCCTAGACTTCTTTTACTTCCCTCCCAAAAAAGGGCGCATTAGAAGAGTTGTAGTTTTATTCAGATTTCCAACCTTAGAAAATATTCTTCAACTCATAACCCTTGCTAGGCGCATTTTAGAGGTGACACTTTCATTTCACTTGCCTTAGAAACCTTTTAAGTCACTTCCTCCTTCTTATCAGCTTGGGCGCATTTGAGGCATGTGCTGCAATTTTCATAACTTAGAAACTTCTTCATCCCACTTTCCTCATCCTTGGCGCACATTTGAAAGGTCACTCCCCCACTTTCAATAGCTTAGGTGTATTTCTCACTTGCCTCATGCCAAGGGCGCATTCAATAGGGTCAACTTCCACTTCCATGCCTTAACAAATTTCATTCCCATGACCTTGCAAGTTGGGCGCATCTGGAGGGGTGAGGAGGAAATTTTAAACACTTAGAAACTCTATGACTCTCCTCTTAAGACTTAGGCGCATTTCACCCTATGTACTTCCATCCTCACGACTTGATCAATTTCCATGCCATCATTCCTTGCTTGAGCGCATTTGAGACCCCTTACTTCCCTTTTCCACGCCTTAGAAAATTTTACCATGTCTTCATCCCTTGTGGGCGCATTTAGGGGCTGGTGGAGGAATTTTCATGCCTTAGAAATTATTTCAACCAGCAAGCTACCTTGGGCGCATTTTGAAGGGGGAACTTCTATTTTGACACTTAGAAATTATTCAAACTCCCTTCACCTCAAGCCAAGGGTGCATTTCATGGGTGGAGCTTCTATTTTCTTTCTTAGAAATTCCTTCACCTCATTACACTTGCTTAGGGCGCATATGGAAGGGTGTGCTTCCATTTCTCCAACACTTTAAAAACAATTCAACTTTCATCCCCTTCATGGGCGCATTTCACCTGTCCTCATGCCTGTTTCAATTTGTGGGCTTAGAAATTTCAATGCCTTCAGCTACCTCTTGCCACTCCATTTTAAGTAATTTTTGGAGAAGTATGACTCGTCATGGCTTCCACCTTCTGACTCTGGAGTTGGCATGGTATACCTCCTATGGCCCTGCTACCCTATTTATACTTGTTGCCCAAGCTCATCTGCTATTTTTAGCCCTCCTGCTATTTTTAGCAAACCCTAAAATTGATTTGACTTTTGCAGCTCGGTTTGACTTGAATTTTTCACCACGTGGTCCTCATCACTTGATGAACCTGTTCAAACTTGCCCCTCGCTCTGACCTGCTATTTATAGCCGTGTTCTGGAGACGACTTACTATAAATAGTAAGTTCTCGGATTGCACCCAAATTTTACCAGTGGATTGCCTAAAGGATGCTGATTGTGATGGGATATCTTCGTTTTTCGAAATTCTGGCTTTTTACCCTACTTTTTAGGCACCTAAGTAGGAAACCCTAATCTAACTTGCATGTGCCCTTAACGGCCTCCGTTTGACTTGATTTTTGTTGCATGCTGCTCAGTTCGTGATGCTGAAGTGTCAGGTGGTTGCCAAAGTGAACCTGCTATTTATAGTAAGTGCTTGAAAAGTGACCAACCGACTGTCGGATGAATTAGCATGTTACAACGCTCGGGAGATCTCGATAAACCCGGAAAAACCCAGAAAACTGGTCTACATGCGAGCACTGGCTAAAAATAGTAAGTCCTTGAAAAATGATCAATTCTGCTTGCATGTGACATCGTTGCAAAGCTCTCGAAAAACCCATGAGGAATATCCCGACATGCATTGAGAAACTCTGCATGCAAACCCTAAAAATAGCCTTTGAAGGCCAAACTGCTGAAAGTCCTCATCTCGGTTTGCATGTCATATCACCGCGAAGGTCTTGAAAAACCCAGAAACATTCTCCAAACATGCATTTGAAAGGCATACGTGTAAACCCTGAAGATGGCTCTTGAAGCTTGAACTGCTAAAAATAGCAAGTTGCTTGATTCTGCCCAAATTTTGTGTGCAAGTATCTAAAAGTTACCTGAATGTGATGGGATTGACAAAATTCCAAAATCCTGATAAGAAGATCCCAAATTGAGCACTTACTAAAAATAGTAAGTTGTCTGATTTGAATGAAAACTCAGTGGGAACCTGCTGGAAACCTTCTGATAGCAATGTTAAGCTCAAATGTCAATTAGCCAACTCGATTCAACTTCAAACTGTCCTGAAGAATGAAACCCTAATTTCACAGACTTAGCCAAAATTTCAACTTAGGTCAAACGATAGGACATCCCCAAAAGGACAGAAAGATCAGAGAGAGAGAGAGAGAGACGCAAAACAACCCAAAACCAAAGCCAAAAGACCAGAATGGAGCGAAAATTAGGGGGTCCCCATTGTGAATGGGGCAATGTGTGAAAAGGTCACAACATGACCGACGCCCAAGGGAACCCTAAAAGTGACCTCTAAATCACTCTAAACACCTTAACTACCTCATTCTTATTCATTTGATTTGCAAACAAGCATTTTCATTCCAAGAGGCTGAGCTTTAAATTTTGCTTGTTGGATTGAAAGCGGACTGTGACACAACTTTCTTTTTTTTTTAAATTGTTCTGCATCATTGAACTGAGAATTTATCACACAACTTTCTTTTTTCAAAAATTGTTCTGCATCATTGTGGAGCTATATTAAGCTACCACTCTCAAGACCAATGTAACAATGATACAAAATAATGTTTGAGACTACAAGAAAACATCAAAATGGCTAGTGTACTAAACAAATTCTTATGATTTCTAAAGAATGTTGATAACTCTACTCAGTTGGCTTCTTTTTTCAAAATCATACAAATTGAACCCTGGCATCAATAGACTTCGTATATCAAGCTACCACAATTCAAGTTTCAACGATGAATATTTATCATGCATGTTTTAAAAGACATTCAAGTTTATGGTGGTTTTGTTGTTTATATGATGTTATGTGATACTCTAATCCTAATTCATGCTTTTAGGCTGCATATATATATATATATATATATATATATATATATATATATATATATATATATATATATATATATATATATATATTACATGTTTTGTGTACTAATGAACCCAAAACGAACCGAATCCCCCCACCCCCAAAAAAAATTTAGCCGAACCAGCGAACCGAACCCAAACCAATACCGGCAACTTAGATAATAACCAATAGTAAATAGGCCAATGCAATCCCCTTTGTGCCTAGATCTAAAAACAAAAAGTAATTCTATCAATTGCTTGTTCAATTCCAATAAAAGAATTTTGTGGTTAGAGTAACTTGGTAATATAAGAGGTCTCTCTGAATCCTAAAACCCTATTGTAAGGTAAATGTTGGAAACTATATGAACCAATTTCTCTAGTCATAAACCACCCTTTGGGCTTCTTGTAAAATCCACTATTTGTATGCCTTGTGCATGCCCATAACCAAATTTTCAATGAATGCATCATTTACTCTCCTACATAGTAAGGGAGTTGCTAAATTGTAGCTCAAGAAGATGATTAAAAATAAGATTAGTGGGCCCATATTCACCCACTTTATTCAAGACATAGAATATCATCACACATGCCTAGCTTTATACCAAATATGACATCATATAGAATTCTTGCAATTGAGCAACAAAAACTACTAATGTACACTTTCACTAGAGGAAAGCTCACTCAATCATGCGGGTTGTGGTACTAACCATGTTCATCACATAGAACATCCATGGATGGAACATCTTCTCTAGCTTCCATGATTTCCTATACAACAATGTGATTATGTAACTAAGGATATCGTGGACTTCATCTCTTCTAAGAGGTTCAACAACCTTGAAACCCTCTCTTTGTCGGCCAAACAATGATGAGAAACCTATTTCAAACATGCCTCTTCATTTGAAACCCATTGTGTTTGAGTTTCAACCATTATAACCCTAATAACAGCATATGAAGTGAGATTACCAAAAATATACTTTAAAGGCCTCTAGAGTGAATCTAACCAAAACATGTCCCATTAAAACCTCTAATATCCTTTGTATCTACTTATTAAATTTTGTGTCATGAGAACAAGCTCAAGAGACTATAGGAAGCCAATGAATATCATGGCTTCCAAAACATCAAGAGGAAAAAAATTTTTTAGCCAATTCATCCCCCTTCTAGGCTTTTACTATCAAATCCTTCTTGTGTAAATCCCTATTCCCTATTTCAATATCCTAGGTATTCACCAAAACATTCTATATACAAATAGGGGGAAACCAAGATATTGGTTTTTTGTTTACGTGGCCTTATGGGTACCATCTTGCTAGCCATTTATATTAATCACCTTTACCCAATATTTTGATAAAATAGCAAGTCAAAGCCTTTCCCATCTAGGCTTTTTAATTTTTCACTTAAGTCAATTTGTCATGCTTGGCATACCTTTTGACATTTTGGCAAAAGAGCGATTCCATGCAGTTATTCATCAAAGGACTTTTTCTTCTCTTTTTAGTTTTTACCTTCACTTTGACCTACTAAGCATTTTTGGCACTTTAAGCCCAGGTGACTTTTGTTGGAAATATTGTTGTCATTGATGTCAAAGGAGCATAATCACCATCAAAGAAGGAAATCAAAAAGGTGGGCCAACCCATGAGTTATTTTGCTTGAGTTATAACTTATCACAAATTTTGGCCAACTCAACTTGTCTCATATTGGCACCCATATTTTTGTAAATCGCCCCTCTTTGAAATGGGCCGACCTCTCTTGGGGGAATTAAAAATAAAATAAAATTATTATTATTTGTATGTGGATGACCACCCTTGATAAGGCAAAACCCTATTTGATGAAGAGTCATGATTGGGTATAAATAGAAATTGAAGTGAAGGTTAGAAAGCAGGCAATAAATGTAATATCATTCAAAAACAAGAGCAGAGCAAATTTATTACAGCAGAGTTTTGAAGAAGGGCATATGTGAAAAATGTTGCAAGCAGATTTTTGAAGAAGTTTCAAATGATCATCATCCATTGAAGAAGCATTATTCAAGAAGGCAAAAATTTTGTTCATTAGAGGTTGGTGCCTCTCAATAGAAGAGATTGATGTCTCTTGCTAAGTTGGTGCTTAGTAGTGGGGATTGTTGTCTCTGGTGGGGTTGGTGCCTACAAAGATTTGTAAGAATATTTTATTTTTGTTGTGGCTGGATTTAGACAGTAGATCCAAGCAGTCTTTCTCCGAGGTTTTCTCCCAAAAGGGTTTCGACGTAAATCTTGTGTTCTTAATTGTGTGGACCTTGTCGGCTTGCTTTTATTGTGGTTGTTGAATTTTAAATAAGTAAAAGTTTATCTTATATGCTTAGCAGCGGGGATTGATGTCTCCGGTGGGGTTGGTACCTACAAAGATTTGTAAGAATTTTTTTTTTGTTGTGGCTGGATTTAGACAGTAGATCCAAGGAATCTTTCTCCATGATTTTCTCCCAAAAGGGTTTTCAAGTAAATCTTGTGTTCTTAATTGTGTGGACCTTGTTGGCTTGCTTTTATTGTGCTTGTTAATTTTAAATAAGTAAAAGTTTATCTTATACTGATTCACCTCTCTTCCAACACCCCCTGGCCCCGCCCCCCCTCTTTGTATTAAGTGTGTCCAAAATTTGGTCACACTAGTGGACTCTAATTGAAAAGTCCACTAGTGGACATTAATATTATTGACCTAGAAATGTGTCTTCCAAGCATGAATAATGAATTAAGAGCCAAAAAAAAAGGGAATAGTAGACTGGATCATGAATGGTCACTGTTTGCTTGATTTGTACATAACAGATCATGACTGGATCATGACTGGATCGTGCAATGGATGATAAATTACTGGTAACATATCTAACGCTTAAGAAACTGAGCTTACATCTTCTCAATTGTATCTGTCAACTGTTCCAGACAGCTCAGTGGATGAGAATGCACAAGAATGTGGAAGTAGTTTGGAGAGGCATAAATTTTATATTGAAAATGATAGGGAATCTGGACAGTTACTAACTGTAAAAGTAGTTTTATAAACATACAACTGACAAAAGTAAATGTCAATGACATAACAGTTGCCCAAGTAGACACAAATAAATCTAATTCTCTCGTTAAATATGAGCAAACTAATACCATTGTTAGACCAGGTCTGAAGTTGGATTCAAAATGAAGCTTCAAACAAAACACCTACATCAATCAATATGCTACACATGATATTGTTGCTTCTGCAGCTACTAATTTGCATCAATGAGTGAAGCTTTCAAAAGAAACTCTTGGCAAAAAATGGAAGAACATGTAAAAGCAAGCTAAAAGGTATTTGGTCAATTTTATCTGAATTCAATATACCAATCTTGCTAGGCCTTGGGGTCACCTGGGTGTCCCCTCCCAATTTTACCAAATTTCTAGAACATCCCCTATTATTTGTCTGATCAGGACAGCCCAAGCAACATTCCCTAGGCATCCCTCCATCCCCAAAACATCCAAGGGATGAGAACCGCTGGAAATCCATATAGCATTGATATAATTTCTTTCTTTCTTTCCACTGCCTAGATGTTGTTTGTGACAAATCTACCTTCAAAACACAATATATTTCAGATAAATGGTCAGTTTATAACTTTGTGGACATTAGAGATCTGGAAATGTAAGGTTCAAAAATATTTGAATAAGAATCTATGTTACGGGGTTCTTGCAAAATTACACCTGTTTGCAAATTTAATGGATTCCGGTACAGGTGCAGTGCCTGCTATGTGAACAAGGCAAAAAGGCCACCCCCTAGGCGAACCTAAGCCCTGCTGGCTGCGCCCGCGGGAACCCATGGCCAAAAAATCATTTTTTAATTTAAAAACATCAATAAATTGTCAAAACAGCATTTTTAGAGCGTCAAAAACAGCATTTCTCAACACTAAAATATGATTGAAAACCTAAAGTACTCCATCCTTTTGATGTAAATTTTGTCTCCAACATTTTGTAACAATCCATGTGCTTGTGGCCACTTTTGTATTCATATTAAATATTGGAGATTTAACAAGGATATGCTAAAAATTAAAAGCTTGGGGAATCTTGGAGCTTGGTTAAAAGCAATAAAATTATGAAAAATGGCATGCACAATGAAGGTATATGCGGTTTCAAAGGTTTTAATTGGGCTTGGTGGTAAGGGCTCCACAGCTCATCCCTTCCCTATATCATGACAAGGAGCACAACAGGGGTGCTGCCCCCAAATCCCTGCAAGGGGCATTCCCACCCCAAAACCCCTGCACTAGTTTTAAAAAGAAACAAATAAATATCATTTTGGATTAAGATGGATGGAAAAGCAACATTTTTTTCTTTGATTTTTTCCAAATTAAATCCCATGTAATTGAATTATATTTATACTTTGGGTTTGCCAAGTCAATCCCTATCCAAAGCAATGCTCCTATGGCCATACCAACATTTGCAAACTTGTCTGAGATACACACGCAAAACTCCACATAGAGCTAGTGATGTTAAGTCAAGTGATATAAGCTCCTCTCTACCATAGTCATGACTCCATCATATGATTTTTACTGTTTATGCCATGGATATCATAATCCATGAGTTTTGTGCAGCTTAAAAACTTGAGAATATTTATATATTCCAAAATGTTGTTTCCTTCAACTCAAATCCACATTTGTACTCTATTGGTCAATGTATACTTGTGTATGTCATCAAAGTAGCTTCTAATTCATAAGTTAATTATGTCTTTAAATTTCATTTATTGAAGGGTACATAGTAAAAGCTTTAAATCCTTAAAAATCTCTATATTTCATGGTTTTCCAATTTGCCTAGTCCAAACCATGTCCGAGTCTTGTAACAATGGCATATAAAAAATATAAATATAAATAGTATATAAATACAAATTTACAAATATTTTGCAATTATACAATATACAAATACTATTTATATTTGCAGTATTTGTATATTTGCAATTGGTTAAGTTATTGCAATACTTTTATTTTCAATTCTGTATAGTATATAAATACAAAAAAATGTTGTACTGGCACCCTTGAGCCCATACACATTCCCATACCAGAACAGGCAATTTAGATAAAAATACTTTAGGCGGGGGGTCAAGGGGGGGCACCCAAATGCACCTTATTGCTGGAAAGCCCAGATGCCCCTGATGGCAGAAAGCCTTGTACTATATACTATATTGAGAGATGTCACTTAACTTGTTTCACATACAAAGTACAAGAAAGACATCCTCAAGACATACCTCATGTCCCAGAGATACAAACAATGCCAAGGACATGTTTCCATCCTTAGGTTTGGCTTAACTGACATTTCTAACAAGATAGAATGGAAATCTGTTAGTAATACCTTCCCCAGTTTATGTGAATCAAACTGAAATGTTTACATAACTCTCTCAAATGAAATATTTTGTAAATGAGAGGATAGAGCATGGCCTTGCCTTACATGCTTGGAGTATTCTTTTTAGTTTCAGTTGAAGAAAAATAGGCTTCAATAGGTGCAGGGTATGACCCTTTTTGGCAAATGCTGCAATATAATCTCATCAAGCAGAAGACTTACATACCTTTGAAAGATACTCACACCACAAAAGCCAGACGAGTTGGCATAAATCAGCAATAAAAACTGCATGTGTAGGGCACTATTTAAACATATCTAAATAAAGCTGTGTAATGTCCCGTACCCGACTTTGCCCTAGAATTCACTTGTGTTTAGGGTTTCTTCTTTTTCAAATGAATGTTCTCTTTGACTAAGTAATCTTGGATTAAAGTCTGCATTTAATATTTCCACATGTACATATATCTGTTAGCATTAATATCTAGATATCCAAATATAAATATAATCACAAATCAATAATAAAGACATATGAGGAGTGGCATGGGTAGAGCCGCCCAAAGCTATCCATCTAAGCCCAAGAGCACAAGCGTCCTATCAGGACAACCCACCCCTTGGCCCCGAGCGATATGAACGTCTCGGAGTGGTGTGCTTAGAGGAAACACTTGTACCTACTTTCTCTACCTATGTCATCACCTCGAAAGACACTCAACCTACTGGGGGAAGCCAACAGAGCTTATAAGGGGTTCCGAGCCTACCACCCCTCCATGGCCGCAGCGGATTGTTAAGTGGGGTTTTTAGGCACCACCTGTCTCAGGCCCTTCCACCCTGGTAGGCTTACAAACACAGAGAAGACAATCTTTTAGCAATCAAATACATTTGCATTTATTACTAATTCTTTAAGTTAATATCAGCATCATTATCATCATGATAATACTAAAGAAAGCATTACACCAATAATCAAATTAGAAATATCTTTTTCTTATATTCAAAATATGCTAAATATTATCGCTAAGTGAATACATCACCTAAGTTGTTATATCTCTCCATGTTTCCTTACTCGCTTCCTTCAACCTTGTACTAAATTGATCATAGGATGAGAACAATTCATAAATATACATAATCTACTTATGTTTATATTAAAGAGTCATCATTACTTATAAGTATCATTATTGCATAATCATGTATATGTATTTATACATATATATATACTTTATATACATATATATAATTATTCTTTTACTTATATCCATTAGTATTCATATATATATATATATTTATATAATTATTCTTTCCTTATTCATATATATTCTTTATTCATTGCATATTACTCATTATAAAATTTATCTATATCTATGCATATATACTTGCATTCCTATTAAATAATATATATATTAAATGGCTCTATATTTCAATGTGTAACAATAATTGTTGCTGCTGTTCTAAATTGCAAATCCTATTTCTCCATGTTTTTTTCCCCCTTCCTTATTTTCCTTCTATTTATACCATTCAAGGTAGGTGACTCATGGGGGTAATGTATTGTTTGGTGAAAGAGGTGACTCTTCATAAAATACATCCCTTTGTTAGATTTAATTGCTGCCTTATTATCACAATAATATCTATTTTTAAAATAATATATTATTATTATAATTATGATATTTCAGATTTCTATTTATTTTATTATTTTATTTTGATATTTTATTGAACATATTTTAACATTAAAGTATAATAATAAAACAATTTGCTAATATATTATTATTATTTTATTCTAATGTATTACAATCTTTGATGTGTAATGATTATAATATTTATTTATTATTATTTTTTATACTAATTTATTTAATACTAGAATGTAATAACAATAATTTGCCTATATATTATTATTATATTTGTTATTTCATATTTATATATTTTTATACTGATATGATACACATTTATTTTATATTTAATATTAATATTGCTATTTATTTTATTTATTAATTGATTTGTATTTTAACACTTGGTCTTTATGGTTTTGTTATTTCGGGACATGACAAGCTGAAATACTAGTTAAAAATCCATAGAAAAAATGATGAAAGTTGAAACCAGTTATGAGGATCCTGCACTCAAGCCTTGTTATATCTTTGAATCTTATTTTGCACTAATTCCTTGCCCAAGAAAATGTTCTTTGTGCAAGTTTGCAACATAAGGAACATAAACTGCAGAGAAAAGAAACACAGACAAAAACCTGTACAAACTAAGGAGTTTATATCTTTAATGAGAAAAAAAAAATTAAAATGCATACACATCAAAACTCAAAAGTTACAGCATGAAAATTTTCAGATGTTCTACACATAAAAAACATATATACTCTTGAAACATACATTACTCAAGCTGTATCGAAGACGCCCTGTCTCCTGATTGATAGCATATGCCATGGAGTGATCCATCTCACTGTATTCTAATACACCAAGAGGTCCTCCTTTGCCCCGCTGAACAAACACGCCAACAGTCTCTTGTGGATATGCCTGCCTTGCATATTAGAAGAATTCAGCATAGAAATATTTCTAAACCAACTGTTTTGGTTCTGAAAGGAATATATACAGTGACATCATTATCTCCAATCCTATTTGGTAAAAACACTTTTGAATTCATTGTAATCCACCAATCAAGGAAAGCAAGAAAATATGAATTTTATATATATATATGATCAAATGGGAGAGAACAAGATATAAATCTAAGCATGGATAGAATTATCTTAATATGCTAGCCAAATACCTTCCGAACAACTTTAGCTGCAGTAGCCACACCTTTATCAATAAAATAGCCCAGGAACAATGGGTCTGCTACACGGACCTGATCCATGAATACACAACACAAACAACATGCCTTTATCATCAAAACTGATTCATCCTCACCTAAGTTTATTGTTCACTTAAATAAAAGACCTTACCAAAGCATTGTCAACTCCATAGCAATCAATGTATTTGATGCCTTTCATCGCCATATCTTCCAAGCATTTTGAGGACTTCAAAGCTGATAGGCCAGTTCAACATATAGATGACAGAAAAATAAGTGTATGATCATGCAATGTACATTAATTCAATTAACACAAGAACAATAAAATATGCATTTCATGGATGATACCTGAATAAACTCCTCCATTGCCATCTGGAGCCCTTAGGATCTGCAATTGCAGGACACAGTTTCAGGAAACTCAAGCTTGAATTAATTAGTTAGATACATTATCGAATATCCTCTGCAAGCCATAGTCAAGAATCTCATGCATATTAAAGGCCAGCTTTATTTAACTTCTACAACTATTTGCTATAATGGCTAAGGACTATACACCTACAAATGCGCAATATTTTTTAATGTAACTTAGAAATTTCAAGATCACATAAAGGCTATGAAGACCATTAACAAAAGAATAAAACCTTCCCAAGGGAATTGGAAGCTTTATTTTGAATATCCACAACAAGGTGATTATTCAAAGAAGAAATGAGATACAAAACATGTGCTTAGTATTCTTGCACAATAAAACAAGCCTCGGGCTTCAGTTAGCTATCAGAAATCGCTTTATTCCAGACCTAATATCTGGTGGTGAAGAAAATTGCCACATGCTTCCCCTTAAAAAATATACTTTAAGGTTCACTACCAATTAGTAAGACTTGAGCTTCAAATTCATCCCCACACCTAGCGGGCAGTCATCTCTTACATATCTTTGAAGATCAGCACAAATCAACATCTAAATATTGGAAACAAGTGACATGGGAAATATTCTTACTCATACAAAAGCTTGCCTCATAGACACCTTTTTAGCAAAATTATGGTATAGGAATTTGATAGCCTCCATAACTCAAACCTAGTTGACATGCTTTAAAACAAATATGCTATTTATCAAAAGGATTTTCCGCACAAAGAAAATCCCTTTGAGTTTCTAACACCTCTATCCATTTCAAACAAAAATGCCTGATAAAGTGTGTAACAAGAAGTAACTTAACCCTATCAATATGTAGCATAACCATGCTTTCAAGGAATGAACTTATATATCCACTACTCTGCCATCACTAAAAAGCCCATCTTACGATCCATAACCTAATAGCCTTCATATTAACATAACCCTATCAATATGTAGCATGGCCATACCTTCAAGGAATGAACTTATAAAACCACGACTCAGCCATCACTCCACATGAAAAGCCCACCTTATAAATCATAACCCAACAGCCTTCACATATTTGCTACATGAAGATATTCGACATCAACCACTCATTAATGTTATTGTTACATGTCATGTTGGTTCACATTGTCTTAGAGCTATTGATTGCTCTAGGAAACATAAGAATGTTGACTGCCAATTTGTGCAAGTTGTGACAAATTCAGCTTGTGTTTGTAAGTTGGCTGGTTTGATGGTTGAAAGCGCTTACAAACATAATTTTAGACTCCTTGATGTGTACATGCTTTGAATAATGCTTTGAAAGACAATAGAAAAATAGATTGGGAGAAGACAGTAGTGGCCGAAAGTAGATTCATGCAAATGTTTGCATGTAACCATCAAACTTCACTTGCATTATTCTGATCTTATTCAAATAAAGAATTCCTCAAACCAATTAAGACTAGATATGCTAGCTATTTTATTTTATTGGAGAGGATGTTGGAGGTGAAAGATGCTCTACAATCTATGGTGGTTTATGAAGAATTAAAAAAGCGGGCCCAATCAAAGACAAACGAAGGGAAGGTGAGAAAAAACGTGATTGATGACACTTGGTGGTCTGATATTAAGAAAGAATTTTTTATTTAATATGTTTTTGCTTTGTTTTTAATATTTTATTTTAATTTAAAATTTAAATTGTTAATATTGTTAATGTCCTATAATTTTTTAAATGTTGCTTGCAAACATATTTTCTCTATCGTATCACCTATTGTAGGAGTAATCAAGAATGCCAATACAAACTCTCCTAACCTTGGAGAGATGTATGAGACTTTTGATAGCATTCTTAATCAAATGACACAAGCAATTCCTAACAAGGATCTTAGATTACAATTCTATGAGGAGCATATCAGGCCTATTATCACAAAGAGGTGGAACATGATGAATGCCCCTCTTCATATGGCTACCTATGCTCTTATTCCCAAGTGGTAAACACCTAGACCTAGTCGAATATTGATATGGTCGTAGACCTAACAACTAGTCATGAGATGTTGTCCCTTATGGATGGGTTTCCAAGATATAACCAAACTCAGATAGCACCAAAAGACCAACATAAGACAATCTTTATCACCCCATGGGGAACATTCTAGTACAAAGTCATGCCATTTGATCTCAAAAATGCTAGTGCCACATATCAGAGGGCCATGACAGTCATCTTCCATGATATTTTGCATGATATTGTCGAAGATTATGTGGATGAGATCCTAGGCAAGTCAAAACTCAAAACAAATCACCTAGTTATCTTGTGTCATATCTTCAAAGGCTCAAAGAGTATAAAGTCAGATTAAATCCCAAGAAATGTGTCTTTGGAGTCACATCAAGCAAGCTCTTACAGTTCATTGTTTCTACACGTGACATCTGTAATGTCGTAAAATTCAACCCTTGCAATTTCACATACATTCTTGAATCCGCTTTTGTGTCCACTCCCTTAGCATTTGTGTAGAGTCATTTTAGCCCTTGCATCAGCGTTTTTCCCTCTCAAGATGCTCGGGACCCCTTTTTAGCAGCTACCTTCGCGCGTCAGCTTTGTGTCAAACCTTGTGCTTTTCTCGTGCCTGTCATTTCGTAGCGTGATTTGTCTAGACACTAGTGCGCTGCACGAACGTCCGCATGTCACGCTAGCATCCTGTGACCTTTCAACGTTCAAACGACCATTTCCGAGTGCCTTGCCACTTGTCAACTACTTTTACCGGTGGTAACGGCCCAAGATGCCTTGTAACCGCTTAGGAACCTTTTTTTTCCCTCCTATTCTCTCTTTAAAAGATGTCTACTCAATTCATTTGGCCTTCTTCTTGGTATTTCTCTCTTGCAGGTACTCTCTTCTCTTTTGCTATCTTGCTTGTACAGCTCTCTACAGCTTGCTACAGCAGCCTCGAGCTCTCACATTCTTACAGCACTCTTTGCAACTCTTTTGGCTCTCACAACTTTGTGTCTCCCTTTGGCTTCCTCAAGCCTTGCAGGTGATATATATCTCGTGCCTTGTATCTTTGAGCATCTTGGAATTTCTCCCATCCCCTTTCTAAGCATTTTACTATTTTGTCTATCTATCTATCTTGTGATACGTGTTCTCCTCCTTGAGCGGGGATTGTTTTTATCACTTTGTATTTGCTTACTTTGTTCACTTTCCCTATCTATCTAGTTGTCTGTGGAGGTGGGAACACCGAAATGGGGGTTTGACTGAGGCAAACCCCTAAACAGCGCCAACATTTTTCCCTCGGTCTTATGTGTGCAGGTGTTGAAGACATCTCTTTGCTAGAGGCTTCATTACTTGGGTTGTTGTGAGCACTTTCTTTATCCTCTTTAGCTTTATCATTTACTTTACTTTATTTCAATTCTGTTATATTCTATTATTTTCCCAAATTCTGGAAGTTCTTACTAATCAGATTGTTGGCAATCACTTTTCGATTTTCTACGATATTCTCAATTTTCGGTCCGTACGAGATGCCAGCGTGCCTCTAGGACTCCAACGTGTCGCGCTATCGTCCATTTGCCACGTTGGCATCCTCTATCTGAGAATTCGTCAATCTATCCAAAAACCCTTGTTGTACCCAAAATAAATTTTTGGCATTCTCCTTAAATTGAGCTAAATCATGTAAACATGTTGCCAAAAGTCTGTTTTAGGTCAAAACAAACATAAGGTTTTTGTGGGTTTATGTCAAGGAACATCTGTGTAAAATTCTGAAAATTTGAAAATAAGGGTTTTGTGCCCCTATTTTTAGGGAAACCCCTAAAAATAGGACCTTCTCGGAAACGATTGAAAATAATTTTGATAGGATTAATTGACTTCACGAACACACTGGTCAAGTCAGAATCATTAAAAAAAAACATGTTTTACTCTAGTGGGTCTATTTTCATTTTTCAGGAACAAAGTGAGGAGCTTCACAGCCATTAATGGTAGATTGGCTAGTACCAGGTGTTGAAAGCTAAGCTTCAAAAGCTTCAACGAGGAATCCATGGCAGAAAAGGTTGAAAAAGATGTCGTTTGATGAAGGAGATTCTCAAAACGAAAAAGGCCAAAATTTGGCTAACTCTGGAAGGAAACCGCCTTGCTACCAAGGAAGAAATGCAGTCAACAAGTCAAAAGGCACCCCTCTTGAAGAAAGGCACCCTTTTGTCTCAAGGGCCAAATGCAATCGTCAGATCCATCGGAAGCAATCATCCTCTTCATGTTCGTACTGGTTAATCAACGCATCATCAAACAAGATCATCTGATTCATAGATCATCGACAAACATCAACGAAGTATGAAGATGTTGCAAGCAATGAACAGAGGCAAATCAGTGAACTTCATAGCAAAAGCGCCCTTGCTGGCAAGGTACGCCCCTCATTTAAAGGCACCCAATGAAGTTATCATCAGTTGCTCTATACAAGGCATTTGTCTAGCTCTCTTCCAGCTTTGTGATCAATCCGACAGCACGTTCACGAGACATGTCAAACAGTCAGATGCTGAGATCAAGCAAAAAACACCAAAGGTGAAGGCTGAAAGAAGAACATAAAAATTGGTTGTGTTGGTCAAAAGAGCCCCTCTTGAAGAAAGGCGCCCAGTCTTTTGAGGATGTAGATGCAATCTTTTTGCTCAGTGAACTCCAAGAAGTCCTCCTCCACTTTGATCGATCTCGACAACAAAAGCGTCAGCGAGGACATTTGACAACTTAGTCATCTGCTGACGGAGATCAAACTAAAGCAGTTTATGGCATGAACTTGATTAGTCAACAAGTCAAAAGAGCCCCTGTTGGCCAAGGGTGCCCTTAGACTTGAAGGGCCTAAACTCACTTTCAGAAGCTGAGAAACCAGTCGTCCTTTCCAGGACTGAGCTGGTTACTCAACACACAATCAAGCAAAGCCATTTGACTCGTCAGTCAACGGTCACGTCAGATCAGAACACGGAATGTCTAAATGGTGAAAACGAAGAACAGTCATAAAAATTGATAAGGCAAGGCTAAAAGCGCCCCTACTGAATAAAGGCACCCTTTAATCTGGAGCCTCAAACTCAAATTTTTGGCTTGACGACTCCCAAGCATATCTCTTCAGGATGGTTCAATCTCAGCAACAGATCCGTCAACAGCTGCCAAAGATCAACTGAACAACCGAGAACAAGGATTGAACAGAGGCACTTCAGCATAAAAAATGATGAAAAATTGTTCAAACTCAAGAAAGGACGCCTAAAAGGTCAAGGGCAATTTGTTGACTTAAGAGATTTTGGAGGCAAAAAGAGGCCAAACACTCCACAATTAATGGAAATCAGCTTTTTGAACTCCAAATCAGGCTAAATTAGGCCCAAGTCATGAGTTGGCGCCCATACTTGGTGGATTCAGACCAAAGTTCCACCAAGTTTCTCAGACGGCGGGACGAAAGGACGAGTTTCGGGTTCAGCAATTTTTTGAGGGGATTTTAGGGGACGACTATATAGTATATATATATATATATATAACATATAGAGAGAGAGATAATTTTAAAATATAGGGAAATTTCAGATATTCATACGAGTAATGATAATCATAACAATGAACATTCATAAAGTTGCAAATGTAATCACCAATCATATTGACATATGCATCATAGAATTGAATTATCAAACAAATTAATACTACAGCTACCTAATTGCTTCCATGGACCATAATTCATGTCAAATAGTCAATGTGCATATGATATAAAATAGTAAAATGCCCAAAAGGCTACAAGTTTGTACTACAAATGTCAAAATGACAAAGTCACAAGTGTCCAAAAGTAAAACATAGTAATAGAAAGTATGATGGATGCCGCTACTCGGCATCTGCCAACATTGCATCAAAATCAAACTCAGAGTCTGAGTCACTATCACTGTGAGGGGTTGGCTCATCTAATGGAACTCCAACCAATCCCTCATGTCTCTCCTCCTCCCCATCAATTTGTGCGACATCCTCTAGATCAACATCCCACCGTAATGTTAGAGTCTATCTATACTAAGGAATTTGACGATCCTTGAGTCGCAAAGCACTATGCATAGCCACTAATTTTTTGGCCCGTCTAGAGGTCAACCTATTCCTCTTGATAGAGTGAATAAGCCGTATGTTGACCAATTCCTCTCTGCAGCAGAGAAACTAGCAACCTGTGAGATGAGACAAAAACTAAATTAGTAATTTACTAATTAGGACATTCAATTTAAATTATGATTATATAAATGTTCAAACTTCAACACTAATCTAAATCAAATTATGTTAAACAGTTAATCTAATGTATTACCTGTGAAAGGAGGCGAATAGCAAGCCTCCTCAATTGTGGTGCATCCTTCCCATGCCATGACCACCATCCAATAGAATCCCTTTGAGCTTCTGTAGTTCTATCTACCCTGGCCTTTGGTTTGCCGAATGTTGGACCACGGAGATTAACAAAGTCAGTGAACTGTGTACGAACTAGACTGGCCTCCTCAACTGAATATATTTTTGCAAGGGCCCTCATAAACCCTTCTTTCACCTCATCGTCATCACAAGGAGGCATCCTATCAGGTCTAGGTACATACCATTTGGGATTAAGAGCAAAGGCTACCATATGAAGCAGGGTGTTCATAGTGTTCCACCACCGCATCACAATGGGCCTAATTTTTTGCTCATATAATCCCGAATTAGGATCCCTATCAGAAATTGCTTTCTTCATTTTTGCAAGCATGGAGTCAAAAGTTTCATAAATCTCTCCAAGACTTGGAGAGTTTGTATCAGCATATCTAATGACATCCACAGCTGGTGAAATGATGGAACAAATATATCTGCAAACAAAAATTTGAAAAAAGACAAGTTAGAACTTAGAAAATCAAAAAATAATAAAATCATATATTTTTTTTATAAAATCAGTAATCAATAACAATTTTTTACCTCACATTGGACCACCAATTATCATCAAGAATTTTTTTTTGATGCTTCTCCCTTCTACAGTGCTTGCCATAGACCATTTATTCCACTCTGAATTAATCATCATCGACTGGAGAGCCTCCTATACCTCAAGCATCCTCTCTAACAAAATAAAGTAGCTAGCATACCTTGTTGCTACAGGCTTGAGAAATTCCTTCCTTGAAAACGTCCTAAAGAGGGCAAGTGAAGTGTGATGGTTGCAAATAAACATCTAAATGTCTCTAGCCTCTACAACCACTTGGTGCACCCAATCTATCTTCCCTATGTCTTTCAATGCGTTGTTCAACGCATGAACACAACAAGGGGTCCAAAAGATGTGCTTGTAAGCACTCTCAACCATCAAACCTGCTAATCTGCACACACGTGCTGAATCAATAACCACTTGCACAACATTGGCTGCCCCAACCTCCTCTATAGCCTCTTTCAAAATATTAAATTGGAATTTTGCATCCTTGCGCTTCCCAGAACAATCAACGGCTCTAAGGAAATATGGACCAGCCGAACATGTGACTATGATGTTTATAAGTGGTCGTTGTCTAATATCGGTCCCACCCATCCATGATTATAGAGCAGTCTGTTCTAATCCAACACTGTCTCATGTCCTCCATCACCACACTCACCTTAGAATATTCTTTGCCAAGGAGTGTAGTGCGTAATTTATTTTCACCAGCGGGAACAAATGAGGTACCAACAGCTGCCACATCTCTAAACATTTGTTTGAAGTAGGGAGAACATGCTAAATGGAATGGGATGGCATGGGCATAGAAAAATTTGGCAATGGAAGACTCTGCCACATCTTGTGCTTGCACATTGAACATACTTGCAACTGTATTTTGCTGCTCACTAGAAGTAGCAGCCTTCCTCTTCCCTCTTGTGGAAATATGAACATCACCCGCACCACTACTACCACTACCAACACTAGGACTACCAAGCATAGAGGGCATAGGTGAGGTTGAATGTGCGAATTGATTTTGCATTTGTTGATCCATAGGCCTACCTCCGGCCTCCATGTGCAATCTATAACACTCTATCCTCTCAAAATCTTTTATATCTATACAACCCTTGACCCCATGGTCTCCAAAACCCAATAGATGAGAATAGACTCTTGTATAGCTCCCATAATATTTATCTTTGCAAATGTGACATTGCCACAATCTACTACCGACAGTTTTTTTCCCTTTGCCTTGGTCTATACGTGATGCTAGTTGAAGAAAAGGTTTTTTAGGATTAAAAGGGCCTTTTGCATATTTTTCAAATCTTCAGAAGGGATATCAAATGGGTTTGTTTGAGGCTGCCCCCTATGAACTGATTGGGTTTCTTCCCCCCTCTCAACATGCCCACTATCTTCACTACTACTGCTCATTTTGTTTTGTTTTGGTTTTTGCAAACTGAAAATTTAAAAAAAATACAAAAAATCATACATTTTATCATTTTAACTTAGAAAAAATAAAAGATAATGGAAGAATAACTTACCTCTTTCACTTCTCTTGCTGGTTGTTGTCTTAATGCTCTCCTTTTTTCCTCCTAAATGCTGGTTTTTCTTCTCCAACAACTCCTTCAAACCCTCCTCTTTCTCTTCTCACTTTTGCTCTTGGCTGCAATTTTTTTTTGGCAAGTTAAAATGAGGTCAAATGAAGGTAAGAAGATGTTTTAAGTGGTCATATTAGGGTTGGGAGGGTGTGGGGTCCACAAAGGAAAGAATAAAAAAAAGAAAATTTAAAATTACCTTTTTTTTTTTGTGTTTAAATTGTTGTTGGGCAAAGGGGGACAGTCGAGGGACAGCTAGGCGTCCCCTATCCGTCCCCCGGACGGTTGGTCGTCCCCCTTCTGTGTCTGGGCCGTTTCCTCCAATTGGGGACTTGACAGCCGTCCCCCGTCCCCGAGATGTTCCCGAGACGGGTACGGGGGGCAAAAACCCAAGGGACACGTCCCCATGTTTCCTTGATTCAGACTTGAATCATTATATAATCAAGCTAGGCGTCCCTTTCTCATTATTTCTTTTTGCAGGTTGAAGATCAAAACAGCAATTTGCTCTCAAGGACGTCTTTTCAAGATCTGGTAGGGGTTTTGAACAGTTCTTCAATATTTTTTGAAGATTAGTGGCATAAGGAGATTTCTTCTCAGACATTGAATTGAGAGGCAGATTTTTACAAAGAAATAGTTAATAACTTCCTATCCACCTCTTGTCTACTTCCTCTCTTCTGTCTTAAAATTCTTGCATGTCACAAAATACAATAGGCTACCACAAATCTAGCCAACTGGATATAATCAACATAATTTTCCAGTGAAACCCATCTTTTCAGGTTTTCAAGAAACAACAAACTTGTTGCCCCTATTTTTAGGGATTTTTCCGAAAAAGTCTCATAATCAAAAATCTAAGGAACTGGGCTTGTTCAGCATTGAAGCACGAACAAAACCCATGTGCCTGATTTTTCCCGAAAAAATATTTCTCGACAGGCGCTATTTTTAAGGGTTTGCAGAAATTGTCAGAATAGGATCATGTGCCCAGTTGATCTTTGAGTTTTTTAGAATGCAGTACTCCCAAGTACAATACAAGACCACGACGGTCTTGTACCATGATTTCCTAAAAACGACTAACACAGACCTACATCTAAAGAATGCAGAAGTCAATTCAGAGGATTTGGAGGGCATGAATCAAATCACATTGCAAAACATAGAAGGATCCGGCTTGTTTCAAGCAGCATCGATCCCTATCACATTACAAAGTGTGGAACTTGTAATTGCTTGCATTAAGCATTACAATCCTACCACAACACAAATCCGATCAATGGATGGGAGAGTGATCTGCAGCTTGAAACCAAAGGATATCGAAGCATGTTTTGCTATTCAGCCATGCCCGACCAATAAAGTCATATCTGTGAAGGAATGCGAAAAGGCAATCGAAGCTTCAAAGGACAGGTGTTGGCTGAAAATGACAAAAGAATGGTTAAAGGTGAAAAAGGCCAGCTTGCCCAAATTGGTTGGAAGAGGAGAATTCAGAGATGAGTATGCAATGTTAATCACTCTACTCAGCAGGATCATTGGACAGGAAGAGAGCAACCAATTTCAGCCATGGATGTATTACATCATTGCCAAGATTATCAGCAAAAGAGAACATTACGACTGGGCCTCCCTGATCAGTGACACACTCCACCAACAAGTCTGGGGTTTCTAGAATATAGGTTCCTATGTGTTCCTATGATACGATTGCTTTCAAAGCCCGAGTTCATTGATAGAGTAAGAAGTTTATTGAAACTTATAAAAGTATGATGGTGGTCTTGTTATGTTTTGTGATGATACATCTA